>VYZT01049678.1:25031-89751 GCA_013400735.1 Pomatostomus ruficeps | reverse complement strand
GTGTACTCGTCTCTAATCAAAGTTTTTAACCAAGATTTAGGTCCTTTGTTTGAAGACTATATTTGGGAAGGGTTTATTATGCCTCAGGAATTCTCTGTCAGAAAGTAAAACCAAGAGTAGTAATCAATTATCTTAAGATACTGCTGCATAAATAATCTACTTGCTTTTTTGTTTGTTTCTACCATGAACATCATCTATTCCAGAAAAAAAACCAAAATACTCTCTCAAATATTTAGGAGTATCCAGAGTCTAATTTTTGTTAACAAGTTACTTATTAATGGTCTTATTTTCTATAAAACTGTTATTTCATCATATCTGCCTACACCTAATTTACACAGCTGTGAAATAAGAAGCAAGACCTGAAAGGTATTTTTATTTCTTCCAGAGTACTAAGTAGCTCCTTATAGCAACAATTGATATGAGTCATAATCACTAACAGCCAGACTACAGAAATATTCTCACAACTCAAAATTCTCCTTTCAGTACTTTTGGGGATTATTTTTCTGATGTGAAGTAGAGAGAGTTATGTATTTGGTTGCTTACAGGGCTATAAAGTATACTGTAATCAACATTCCTGTTTGGGATACTAGGATGTAACCTTTTTCATGGTCTTCCTTTTGGTGATTTGTTTTGTTCTTTCTTACCTATATTCACAAGCAGTGTTTAGATGCAGGGTCCTATAAAACTTATTTTAACAAAAGATGACAAAGAAGAGGGAATTTCTAAAATACAAGTAAGTCACAAAGTGAGTTTGTTAAAAAAGTTGCTGCACATTTTTCACTTGATTTTTTTTTTCTTGTAGCAGCTATTCAGCTGTGGTTTTAATTTTATTTTTGATCTTTTGCCTGTACATTGCAATGGGAGTGGCATTTATAGCTGATGTATTCATAACCAATTTGTCCAGGTTTCATGTGCTATATACAGCTTGACATGTTTTCTTCAAGCACTTTTTTTTTTGAACAGTGCAATTCTGTGCAGACACAACTACTGTCCTTGGAGCTCTCTGTTTCCCTCTCTTTACCTTTCTTAAAAGTTGAGAGTAGTCAGATAGTAAATTAATCCCACCATTTAAAAGGGACTTTGCTCATATAGCTTAAGATCTAGTCAGGGTGGCATAAGCTTTTGTATTAAATATAGTTCTAAGCTTCCTTGGTCAAATGTCAAGATTCCACTGTGTATTAGCACCCGCTATTAGAATAAAACACAGAAGAGGTATATTTTTCTTTATCGTTTATTATAATACAAGAGAAACAAATCTAGAAAGCACATTTCATGGAGCACCATATTGTAACACAATTTTGCTGGCTCTCCTGCAGTGTATTTTAGACATTTAACAATGACACACACATAGTCAGTACACACAGGCACCTACACCACAGCGATCTTATTAACAGACCCAAAGGGACGCCTCTTTCAAACACAGCCACGCAAAGGTGGACGGGGGGCTGCCAGTGTGAGGGCATCTGAACGCCAACTGAGTCAATCACTCTTTTATTAGCGATCTTCATAAGCACACAAGCCTCCTCTGTCTCACCCCAATCTCTCTTCTCTGAAGACTCCAAATTGGGCCCAACTGAATATGGATTTGTCACAAACAAGGTGTCGAGTCGTACAAAACTGGCCAATATTCCCTATCTGACACCTCTTATTGCTTTGGTTATAGTACTGAATGAAAGTCTTAAAAACTCTTAAATCTATACTCCATATCACAGAAAAGCCACTTTCACACATGCAGAATCATAACTTCCCACCTCACACACCTCGATGCATAGCACAAATACCTCTATGAGAAGCTTTGTAGGTTTCCCCACCAAGATCACCTTCCTAAAAATCACTGCATTTTGATTTTCAGTGTTCAGACAGTTGTTCAACAACATAATAGATTTTCTTCTTTTTAATAGATGGGGCATGTTTTCCTGCTGCCTTAAATTTATGTCGTTGTCTACACAAGGAAAGAGCAAAATGCTATAGTTTTTCATCTGCACAAAATGTTTTACATTCCTTTTATACACTGCTAAATACAGATGCTAAGCACAGAACAGTGTAGAATTATAGCCCAGGATAATTTCTTACCTTGCTCAAAATGAAAAGTACTGGAAGTGTCCCATACTAATGTTGAGACACAGTATTGGGACCTCTATTATATACAGTAGCCTTCCAGAATACTTTCAGGCACCTATTTTGTGAGCTTTTGTTCAACATGTATGTCACACTGGAGCATCTCAAGTAATATGGGATAGTGCCCTGACACAGTGAGAATGAGGCAGAAGCAAATCCAGTCTCGCAGACTAGACGAGCTGTGAAGTACAAGGCAAGCAAGGTAGTAAAATTTCTACCTGGACCCAAAACAACTGTTAGAAAAATTTTGGATACCTGACATATGATCACTTTTATCATCAATTGAAGACAATGCATGATTAATTTAAAACCTTTTCAAGAAAACATTTTAGTTTTCTAAAATAAAAAAAAAAAGGATTATGTTTCTATCAGCCTCCTAGAAAATCCTTTTTCTTTTTTTTTTCCTTTATGCACATTCTTCTTTGAAGAAAGCCCTGCTTTTCAACCAGAAGTTTTCTGGGGAAACCCAAGGTTTTGCAAAATGTATGTATCTTGATAATCAGTGAGGCTGGAATATCTTTAAATTTGAGGCAGGACATTCATACATGTTGCCAAAAAAGAAATGAAGTTTTTATGTATTTTTATTTCTGGAAAAGGCATGTTTTTCCCATTTACAGGAGCCAATATTATAATTCCTGTATACCCCATGGTGAACAGGCATTTATGAATTACAAGAAACATAACGGAAATTCAAAAGGAGAAAATGGACTTGAAAAATAATTGTAACTTTAGATATGCAAATAGGTATTAACAAATTGAATCACTAGTTCAGTACTCTTTCCTCTGAACTAAAGGTATGTTTCAACAGCTGTGCTAAACATTTGGCTAGCATTTCCCATATAAACAATTCAGACTTCAACGGTATAATGAGGAAAAGAAGAAAAGGCTTACTAGTTTAAGTTTTACAAAGGCTATGGAGTTGCTATGGATTAAAAAAAGTTTCAGATGGCTGAAGAGTAGGATATAATAAGGAAAAGATGTGCTGGGTATATCAATACAGATTTTCACTTGAATTAATTTCTACATCTTTACTGACCTGAGTAAACGGACAGTGTAGCAAAAATAGAAGAGATTCAGAGACAAGGAAATAATATGGACCTGTATAAGAATATGAGTTATTGTTTGTCTTAAGAAACAAACAAAAGGTATGCAAATTTCTATATAGATTATATAATGACCAACATACAGAAAAAAATTGGGATCACTTATGTTTAGTGGTTTAGTATATAACAGCAAAAGATGAGAATGACAGTGAAAAGCAGCCAATTTAAATATGAAAGAAAAAAATCTATTTTCATTTGAGTTTCTTTGATCTTAAACAGAATGGGTTTTTTATTTTAGTAATCCCAACCTCACAAAATATTCAAATCTCAAAACTGAGAATCAGCCTCTCATAGGGATGATAAGATATCAACAATCACTTTAAATGAGGCAAAAATAATAAGGGCTGAAGCTAATAAAAGTTCTGTAACTTAAAAATTATTGCACCTTCCCCTGAAGCATCTGATACAGTCAGAGGTAGGACACTGGATTAAATAAACCATGTAGTTTGGCTATGTTATTGTTTGTATGATAATAGGTTTTAAAAATTCAGTTATATATCCCAGTTAGTCTTGAAGGTCTGCAACAATCTTCCACACTGTGCAATGATTTACAGTAACATTAATGAATGGTAGGACACAGTAATTATTATTAGTGGTCTCAGACACCACTTATATGTGCACGCATATGTATACACATACATAAAAATGTATTATATACACACAGATGCATATATAAATGCGCGCACACACACACACAGGCCTTCTGGGAAGCGGGCACCACCAGGAGGTCTGAGGACCACTCTACACCCTTCTCCAATGCACATTACCAACTGTGTGTGCCTACGTTTAACAGTGTGTGGAGGAAAATGTGAGAATGGGAAGCATAAACCTGAGTATGGGAGAAGTTACCCATGTTACTGTCATTATTTCAGATCTATGTTTGAAAACACATTTCTGAACTCCTCCTACATCGGCTAAGTTGACCAACAGCCAAGCAAGAGGAAATACACAATATTAATGGGCATTGTGAAAATTAAAACACTTATGTATTTTCTATTCTTTCCTATGTTAGTATCAACACATCATATTCCTGATGATGGACAGGATGAGAAATTAAAAGAACTAATTTGATTTTTGCCACTTATTCTGTTTATCTGTTTCATATTTTTGCCAGAGATGAGAGAAAACTTGGATAGTCCATCTCTATATGGGTTTTCATTTATCAGGTCTAATGGGTTAGCTCATTGTAAATCTGCTTTTTCATCAGGCTTGATTAAATAATTTTAGTTTTAGAAATGCCTAAACTTACTGTATACCCTAAATTCACAGTATTTCTTTAAACATAACAATCAATTCCTCATACTCATTTATATGAAAATTCTGCCATCTTTTACACTTATTCACATTAATTCAAATTATTTGTCCTCCCTGTTTCTCTTCTGGGAAGGTTTTCAAGAACATAAGCAAAACAGACTATCAGATCATCTGGTAGCAGAACTGCAGCTAATCAATTCTAAGGCTGCGAGCAACTTTCAGATTAACATAGCTATAAACTAGTTTTGGGTATCTAAGATAGCAAAAGTCAGCATGACTACATTTAACAGGGTAAATGATGGGATAGGCTTCCATTTCAATGAGGTAAAGTTGTGCATAAATTCCCCCATCCCCAAAATACACCTGCAAGGTCATTATCTTACATAGAAAAAAAGAGAGAAATAAGTTATTTTTTTTAAAAAGCTAAAAGTGAAATTACCTTTAAGCTTATTGCTAGACAGAAAGCGATGGAGGTGGGTAAAGAAACAGAGATGGGAACCAGAAATTATTGATAAATGTGTGTTGTCAGCTTTGAGAACCAAGTGTTTGGCTGGCATCAGCTGAGTTTTGTCTCATGATGCATGCTGTAGATGGTTCTCAATATTTTGTTATAAATAGTCCAGGTATTTCAGTTTTCAAATGGTAATGGGCTTATTTGATCACCTTTGTCTTTTTGGATTTTAACATCTTTCTCAGCAGGTACAGGCCTGCACACTGGATACAAACATGTAGGTAGCATTACATGGTTAATATGCTGTGCAGAGGTGTCCGCAGAGAGTACAAACACCAGAAGACAAAGGTTCATCTTGCTCTAAGCAGCCAGTCTGCCTGTGCAAAGCATTGCATGTGGTTCCTGTGGTCTCTGAACAATAGACTTTCTACCAAGAGAGGAAAATCTGCACGCTGCACTACATTTGTTGCAAAGTAATTGCAAACCTCCTGCTCCTCCCAGGTTCCTTGCATTGGCCACAGGGGCATAAAGAAGCGTTTCTGATTAAATGTACAGCATTGCCTTTCCATGGAATACTTTCCAAGCAGGAACACTTCCTCTGCCTCACCCCAGAGCTGGGGCTTCTGGGAGACAGGTCTTATCTCACCACCCTACCTGCTTGCCAGAAGCACTTTTTTGGAGAAGACTGTTCACCTCTTCTGTCCCAGAGAAAGAGCAGGAGTGGGATGTTTTTCACTTGACAAGGTTTCTGTGGAGCTAGATTGTTATTTTCTTCTCCTAGTTAACATTCACTTGACATTGTTATCAAATGTGTTCTCCTGAAATCATCTGAAAGATTTTATTCAAACTAGCATGTTTTCTTTTTTTTCCCTTTTGCATCACCTTAAAGGGACACATTGACATAACTCCTGTAGAGAATGGATTTCATCTTTTGCTGAAGTTTCGTTCCAGCCAAAGCCGAACTTCTTGAAGGTTGTAGAAAAAGGGGCCTTTGCCTCCCAGGTAGGCGATTTTTTGTCTCTGCACAATGCATACTCGCTCAAATGAAACCCCGTAGGCCACATTGGCATTGTTGTCCATGCAGTCAGCCACCACTTGGCACTGAGGTGGCAAGGAAAAGTGCTCTAGGAGCTGGTGAGCAGCTGCACATCTCTCTTCCTGGTTTCTGTGTTTCTTAACTTCAAATGAAGAGGGAGAGATTCCAGGGGCAGCCCAGCCATCTGATGGGTGAGCTTCATCGATGTAGACCAACAGAAAGTCAGCCACACCAGAGAACTCCTCCACCAGCTTGCTGAAGGCTGACAGCTGGCTTGTGAACGGTGGTCAGGTAGCTGAGCCAAAGTTGACCACCAGTGGCCGCTCAGAGTTGGCAAAATCCAAAAGGTGGCATTTGGTTCCACACTTGCCACCAACATTCTTCCAGCTCCTGCTGCTGCCATCACTGTCCTTGGCTATGTGGATTACACTGGAGTTTGGGGCTTCTCCTCCCAGTTTGACCTGATGGCAGAACAAATTAAAACACAGCAAGTTAGTATGACTTGCTTGTGCAGTATTCTTATGACTACTCTTTTCAAATAGTCACCTGTTCAGAGCACACCTAACAAGCCACATGGGGACAGAGCAAATCATCAAAAGCAGCAGCTTCAAAATGGTCATCTTGTCCACCTGCACTCACAGTTTAGGAAAATGTGGCATTTCCACATTTTCCAATGTAGCGAAAGTAAGCTACTTCATTAATGTTAGAAAATTTGATAAGAAATATGTCCTGTCCGCTACATACATAGTCCTGTCCACCCTTATGTACTTGGAGACTTGTATTTGCTTTCAGACAGACTACCTCAAGTTTCTTCTAAGTATCCTCTCTGAGACATGGGGTTTTTTCTACTGCCATTTTCCATGAATTCTCTCCAAATGGTTCACATTGTCCTTGAAGCTCACTGTTCAAAATTTCAACAGTGTTTTTACTAATTTCCAGTATAATCAATTACTTCATGTAATGAAGTAGCTCACAGACTACACCTGTTTATATATTCTAGATATTTGCTTTTTATGAGACACTATGACTACTGGAAAAACAGTAGCCTGTTAATTAGGGATTATCTAGTAAGGTGTTATAAAGCCTAGGTCCCTTTTCAGCCTACAACCTACAGTTTAAGCCATTTTTCCAATTCTCAAAAATTGTTCTCTGTTATATTCCTAATCTTCACAACACACACAGTGCCTCTCAGTTTTGAGAGATTTGCATACTTGCATATTCTCTTCCATCCTGCAGTCCAAGAATGAAAACATTCAAGAGTATCAAACACAAGAGATCTCTCTAGGTGCCCACTTAATATATATATTGCTTTGACAGTAGATCATCCACAATTGTGCTCTCTAAAATTTCTTCTAATCACTTCACAGTAATTTTGTCAGTGATTGAGTGACACATTTCCATCTACTGCAATATTTTTTTACAGGATGACTGGGGAAAAAGACCAGCAGGAAAAGTGGAAAGTTTATATGATGGCTGAAGTAGGATGAGGTGAAAATTAACTGTTCTCCAACTTCAGATCTAACTTATACCCAATAGGCAATGGTGGAAAAGTCACTTTGCCTGACCATTTCTATTTGCATGTCTATAGAAAAAAAGACAGAATAAAAGCAACTCACAGGAGGGAATACCAGAATAAGGTGGAGCCTGCAGAGGGCTCCAAGATCCTTAGCTGATAACCACTACAGAACCACAAAACATTATTGCATAATACAATTAATTTTTAATGAGCTCTGCTGCAGCATTTCCTATGTCTCTGCCATCAACATCAACCTCTAGTATAACAATTTTGTATTTTTATGACTCTTTTGTGTTTTTTTAACTCTTTCTGTCTCTGTCCCCTATTTGATTATGTTCAGAAGTGTTGCTTTGAAGGAAACATAAAGGCCCAAATTCTGAAGTCTTTTACATTTTATGTATTTCTTTCTGAAGCTATGCTGCAATTAAAGGCTATAGAAGTTAACACTGCATGACAACTGCGTAAAAACTGAATAAATAACTGATTTTTGGTGCACTTCTATTTTACATTGCATTATAGGATATCAGATGCAATATAGGAGTCAGATGCAGTAGGAAGCTGAGTGAACTGCTGAATATTGAACTCATGGAGTTGCTGCTGCACATCGATCCAAAGGCAAGTAGATTGCTGATACTAGATCCTCCATTTCTCCCTCAGAAACCAGACTACCTTGAACAAATCTGCAGTTATTCATGACTCTGCACTATTTCATCAGAATAACAATAGAAGCAAGAGTCTAATCAAAGCAAAGTTTGTAAGACACAGCCCTTAAAGCTTCCAGACCTCACAGCTATATGAGAATGTCTCACAGCGTGATGGCTCGTGATTATAAGCATTATATTGACTCTTTTCTATAGGGCAAATTGAAACAAACCATGCCACCATTCTCACTCAGAGATCAAAAAGGAAGAAGAAAGAAGGCCTGAGACCCACAAATCTCTCCACGCCAGGTATGCGGTGATCCTGCCACTGGAAGCAGAGGATATGCAGCTGCACCATGGTCAAGACAACCAAATGATGTTCTGGGAAAGCAAAGCCCCTTTTGCCCCCATCCCTGTAAACCTGCATCTGCTGCATTTTTATCTGCTAGAGCCCTGGTAACATTTTAAAAAAAGCCTCATGCTTTGCCTTTGAAAGCAAGAGGCTTGAAACAGCTGAGTTTAGGACCTGATGTGTGAGTGTGTTGTTCACTGAACTCAAAGAAAATAACTATCCCAGTTTTTCAGAAGAAATTATCTTTCCGGAGGGGCAGGTTCAGGCTCTTGCATTTAAGAAGTAGCATTAAGCATCTTACAACATTTGAGGCCACCTACACTTTAGCAGGGAGCAGGTAGTCTTCTGTTCATCTGTTGATCATTTCTCTCTACCATTCTGTGGCATAAGATAGGTAAAGCAGGGGTGAGTAAGGTAAAGGACTGCACTTGAACAAAGAAATACACAGGTCAAGATCATGAGGCATCCGTATGAACACCCTGAGAGCTGCATTCAATCTAGAAGCCAACTAAACCATTCAGCACTTTGTGATAAATTCATGACTACCAAAAAAAGGGCACATCTCAGGAAACACAACATATACATATCTGCACAAACACTAGATCACTCTTTACCTATTAAGCTTAACTGTTCCTGCACTACCACACATGCTTTTTCAGAGCTAACTTGCTCAAAATGTGCCTTTTGGGCAAAGCCTAACATGTAAGTATTTGTGCTGCACCCACTCACTGGATGAATAATGGACCTCAGTATTTAAGAGTGTGTGCTCATCCAGTCAAAGAAAAGAAGTAATGACATGTAATTTATCTCACAAATAACACTTAGGCAGCACACTTTGAATTTCTGATATTTGTTGTCACTCTTCAGAGGAGAAGAAAAATAAAGGTAAAGAGAAGCACCCAAAAGTCAGGAATGAACAGAGTTGCTTAGGTCCAAAGAAACATCTGAGCAGCTGTTTCTGCTTACTCCTCTGGTTTTATTTTAACAAAACTATCATGATTGAAAATACCTAGCCACCACTCTTGAACTGGGAAACCACAGTTTGCTTATTGACTGTTTTAAGTGGAAAGAGAGGCTATATATCATAAGCTCCTCATTACCAACTCCTCACTCAGGTCTACCAAACCCTTTAATTTCCTAGGACAGTTTGCATACCATGAAGAAACAGACTAATAAAACAACTTCCAGCAGGCATCAAAATGGGAATGCCCTTCAAGTCCTATTTAACATTGATACCAAAGATGACAATATACTTTCAATTCTTCAATAATGCACGTTTGCATTCTGTCTCTCATATTCCTTATGGACTATAAAAATGGATGGAGTTAGGAAACAAAGTACAAAGAAGCCCTTATCCATCTATACAGCCACACATCACCCTACAGCAGTTTCTCTTCATTTCCCACAGCCATGAAGGAAGTCTCATGGCCGCAGGTTACCTATCATTTTAATTTTTGTTTCTAGGAGTGCTTGTGTTGGGTTTTTCCCCTTAATGAGACATCCTTGCCAAGCAGGCATTCACAAGGCATTTTCTGCTCTTGTAGAGAAGTAATTAGGTCGGTGCCTTGTTCCATGCCAGTGTCAGGCACTCCAAAAAGCAGCCCTACCCAGTCGTTAATGCTTAAACATAAGCAGCAGCAGCAGATCCACTAATTGGTCTTGATGAAACACTGACGTTCCCAAGGGACTGTTTATTTCACCAGACTCTGAACAGATTGACACAGGATGACAATATCATCCTTGCTGATCATCTGCATTGTAGACCTTGGCCATCTTCTTTGTTGTTATTTACTGAAAGAAAAAATAGCTCTTGGAAAAGAAAACCAACACAATGAGAAAACAAACAAAAACACCCATGTATTCAGCCCAACTGCTTTTGAAATCTTACACAAAGGCAGGCAAAATATAAATTCTGAGAAACAAACCAGCAGAATTTCCCTCACACGCAATCCAGCATTTCCATAATCACTTACTTTTGTGCATGAATATTTCGCCATTCAGTGCCAGCCTTCTGAATGAGGTAGAAACTGAGCAGCACGCAGGCATCCCCTCCCACACAGCCTGCATGGGACACGCAAGGTAGGCCAACCAAATCTGAGAGCCAGCCCAGCCATCAGCAGGGGCAGGCAGCAATACCAAAGAAGTGACTCGCATCATCTGTGAGAATTTTGTGTTTGCCTGACAGCCTGTTCTCAGTCTGCATGCAGAGTGAAAAGGGAACAAGACTGCTGATGCTTTAGCACACAGCCTGAAAAATGAAGGAGACTTAGGAACAGGAGAGAAAGCCCTATTCATAAACTACAGGCTAGAAATAGCACATACTGCTAACTTTGTTGTACATTTTCCATAAGGGCTAGGTAAAGTCCCATGGACAAAACATTGCCTCCTCATTTACCTTTTCTTCTTTCCTATTTTGCTTTTGTCAACTCCGGCATAACATTCCTGGGATCCTGTGCACTGGAATACAGCTTTCATTCCCTGCATCATGGACTTTCATACAGTTTGGCAGACTCATCAGGTTGTGTCAACCCCCTAAAAAAAATAGGTGCTACCAGACAATTAACATTTTGTGATATTAGGTATTTGAATATGGACGTGTGTTTGGGACTGGTGTGCAGTGATAGGCAATGAACTGAATCCCTGCAGCCTTCAGCGTTTTTTCAAATTCTCTGCTTTGATTTGATCCCATTCAGCTAGGTATAGCTTCATCCAAATCATAATTTGACCCTGGTTGGAGAATTCCACAAACTATTATTTTTGTTTCCTTTATTTACATGATCCAGGGTTGTGCAGTTGATAAAAATCATAGGAGACTCTTGTCTGGAGTGGAGTAAGGGTGCAGAAGTTCTTCATTTGTCTTGGGAAAGTGGCAATGTGAATTACTCAAATTGAAGAGTAGAGACTAGAAATGACTCAAGCTTTCCCAGAGCCTCTTATTTAGGATCAGGTATGTGGCGCTGACAGAGGGAAGTGCGAGAAAATTAACAGGGCACAGTCCAGATAAAAATAACTAGTCAAATGCTGCTCTCTTCATTTAAAAGCCACCAGTCCCACAAATGAGTATGCATGGCACTGGGAAAGCATAAAGGAGCCTTTTGCCTTACACTCTTACAGTTAATTTTAGTTCCTGTGATTGGGGAGCCTAGAGCAAGCTTCTTAAGGTCTTCATGCTTCCCTCAAGATGGGAGCATGGCCCAGCATGCCACACCATGGCACTGGGATCTACCCACAGGTGACAGAGGCCTTCATCAGTTTTTGTTACTCAGCACATGAGGGGAATTTGATATTAATTTGGATGACCTTTTTTTACCTTTTTTTTTTTTTTTTAAATTCAGCTTTAGCACTGTATGAATACACAGTGGTGGTTTTAACAGAGAGGTAGAGCCAGCATGCAAGAACCGTGTATGATCGTCTTTCTGAATAGTGCCTGTTAGCTAATTTTTTTGTGTCTATCACAGCAAAAGGGGGTTTTCACAAGGCTTTGACAACAAGGCATGCACTCCTTACAGTCAGTTTTTCACACATAAGAGTGAAAATGGAACAGTGAAAAGAGGTGGCGTGGAAGAAGTGAATTTAGATCTGCAAAATGAAATGGGATGAGACCCCATGTGGGATAAAAGTCTTCATATTCCTTTTCCTACCCTTTGTCTGTTTTGAATGTTTGAACTCTTAAGTTCCATGAGACCAGCTGTCTGCTCCTCTTGTTGGGACACTGCCTAGTACAAAGGGTCCCTGGCCTAGGTTGGTCCTCAGACACAACTATAACAAACATAATTATATATTAATAATAATGACAAGGTTTTAATAATAATTACAATGTCAAGCCCAAATCCTGTTGAATTTACATTCCTAACTTTGCAGGAGAAGTTTTAATTGTGGTTTGGTTCAGTATTGTTTTTGTCACTTCTTTCAAGATTGTTTTCATTTGCAAATGTCAATGAAAACAATTCTGCTAAAGCTGTACTTTGTAAAATGAATAAAATATTTTTAATACCACACAATATCTACTTCTAAACCCTGAAATTATATAACAGACTTTCTTTTGCAAATTCCCTTTATCACGGTCAAATGCAGAGAGAAACACTTCCTTACCTTGCCCAACAAAATAAATACAAATAGTAAGTATGATGATTGTGTCTTTGTTTCAACCTTTAAAACATTTCCCCAAAAAGCAAACAGTTACTGGACAGCCAAAGAGCAGCTAGAGGATCATGCTTTTATATTATTTTCACATATATCTTTGTGATAATGTTGTGCAGCATGCATTTAACATGTAAGTTTTGGGACTGTTTTGTTTTGAATGCTGATTTATTTTAGATGATGTACCTACCAGGCAGACAAAAGCAGCCAAAGGTAATTTAACTGTCCCAGCCTGAAAACCCAAGAAAATCTCACTGGGTGTTTACTGAATCACTCTACTTGCTGCTGCATCCAGACCTGGGCCTACGCCATGAACCTGGGATCCTGTGCCAGCCATTGCCGTGTTGGGACTGTCATGCCAGAGCTTGCTGCTGGCCCATGCTAAAGACAGTAAAAAGTTGTACAAGTACTTACACAGCCATCGCCATCCATCACCCAAGATACCAGCCTCCCTCTGAGGCCCATGACGCACAGTTGCACACGTCCGTGTGTGTGTGCGCGCATGTGTGTTGCCCCCATAGCGCACTGCAGCATTCCTGAAGACCGGGCTGCTGCAGGGAGAGGCCATTAAGGTCTTCCCTCTGACTACCCTACCCTGAGGTGGAGCAGAGGGAGGATTTCCTCAAGGACAACATTAAAGCTTTCTACTGGAGATCATCAGTGGTAGCTCTGCCTTGCTGAAACACAGCTCCTATCTGGCACTGGTAAAGCTCCCAGCACAAGGCCTCAACACTGGGCATCGTTAATGGCTGCAACCATTTTTGAACCTATTTTAAAAGCATTTTAAGATAACAATTTCACACCTTTGGAATCTTAGAAAACAGATTCATCCCACTACTAAATAAAGCATAGGACTTAGCAGGTAAAAAAAGTTTTAATTTTTTTTTTTCAAAACTTCTCCAGCTTTTTCTCTGGATTTTTGTAGATGTGTGAGACATTTGGTATACATGCTCTAGGCTAAAACAAATATCTCACTGGCATTTGTAGAAATGGCCTATGCAAATCATAGTTATCTAACATCCTCCCAAAAAGTCTTGTTTTTTCTCTCTCATCAATAGCTGTGGCTGCATTCATGCCTGTATGCATGTGTAGTTACACACATATACATGTGTATACATATACCAAGAAAAGAGAGAGACTGACTCCTGGAAGAGCAGATTATGTATGCTTATATATTTGTACTTTTGTCTTCTTATAGGTATATGCATGTACATCTATAGAGACAAATAGGTATGTATAGGTCTTTATACTTGCAAAAATATAAAATTGTAAATACCTACACACACACATACATATATAAAAATAATATTTAAATAAAACATTTGCACTCTTTCAATTACAGAAAGTTAATGTAACTTGAATACTAGCTCTATTTATGTCTGTTATGACTATCAGTTTGGTCCTAAAGACTCCCTTGTAATGTAAGACACACTTGCCTCTTGGCAAACAATAGGAGGATGGTCTATAAATCACAAAGCTGGTGCAGTGTAGACAGTATCAACACTGAGTCTGACAGATATTGAACTCAGAGCTAAGGAAGTAAAAAGAAATTCATTATTCATTCATCAAATTTACATTAAAAATCAAAATAAACCAAAGAGTAATTATTTTGATTCCAGTAGGATTTTAAAATGTGGAGAAAACCAGTCATATCGAATGTTCCAATAAAGAAGAATATTGAATATACTCTACATACAATACAACAAACTTGGCATTGTGTCCCCACTGAGGATGTTAAAATCTTCAACTGGTGCTAGGTATCTTGCCTATGAAATAATTGCCCTCACCAAAAAATCGTGTGCAATAATTTTTAAATCCAACAAAGAGCAGAAAAGAGTTGCAATTTGGATAAAATATGAACAAGGCTTTCTAGACAATGAGAAAGTAAATCAGAATAGCTTTTTCAAAATATACTCTAACCATTACAAGAACATACATTGTACACACTAATCTTGAAAATATCGATTCTGGGACAGTGCTTGCTTTTGAGGCAAAGTTCCTTGTAATAATTTTACCCTAATTCAGAATACAGTATCTATCCACAGTGTTTTTCTGGAGCAGCTTACAACAAAATTTTCTGTAAATAGAAATTTTCCATCAAGTACTTTTGTGAAAAATATTATGAAATGTACTCAGGAAGAATTCTATGTGAGTGACACAAAACACAGTAAAACGAAGTTACTTCTTTGATCCAGTCTTCTGCTAACTGAAAGTCTAGCTTTGGTTATCTCAGTCATCTGCAATTCTGTTATTCTACCTGAAAAATGGTGATTTTCTCATAAATACTGCTCAGTGGAATGAGTTTAAGTACCTTTTTAAGTAATTGGCAATACCTGGCTTCAGCTGGTAAATTGAAGCAACAAGCAGTCATGGTTATGGTATCGGCTACATTTTGCCATGCCATGCCTGGTTCCATAATATTTTCATTTCTCACTAATTGTCACAGATTAAGATATCACAACTGGGTAATTCTAGGCAGGATTTAGAAAAGGGTGATTTAAGGAAAAATATTCTTTGTGGGACATTCTTTGTTATATTTCACCATTTTTAAATATGTTATAAAACAGGGTATGTTTCAATCTTTTTCAACTCTACTAGTACAGCTTTTCAGATGAAACTTTTTTCCTTTTTCTTCCTTACAGAAGCAGCAGAAGAGTGTCATCTCTTGTGAAGGTGGTGAGTCTTCTTCCAACATTGCTCCTCAGTTTATTTTGTCCCATTTATAATTTGATTCCTATACTTAACTATCTTTGTGTGACATTCAAGAGTTTCCAATGATCTTCTGTCCTTAAGGTCCATGATTCTTTTAAGTAAAACAGTCTTTCCATGAATTGTTGGTCAATTCATTTTGTCCTAAAGATAGCTGCCGTGAATGGACTTTTTCCTCTTTTTGGAACAAGGTGATAAAATTTGTTTATATTTATATGCATTTTTCTGCTGAGTTCATTGAGTCCCAGAGTTCATTCTAGGAGCTTATAGCCTGATTGACCTGAACAACCTAGGTGATTTAATCACGATAAGGGAGAGAATAAAATTACCAAAGTTCGAGGTATGAGTTTCATTGCCAACACCTAAAATAGCACAGAATCATCATACCTGTAGCTTCTGTGGTTAACATCAATGATACTGAAGGAAAGGCAAAATATGACTTTGGAAACTACAGAAAGGTGTGCGATATCTTAATTTTAAATAATTGAGTGTAATTTAAGCAAAAAGAGAATGAAAATATCTCATGGATATAAGGTTTCATACAGATTCACAACTTCTCCAGACCCTAGGCCATAGAGAGGTTGCAAATATGGGAACTTGAAACTTGATTGTTGCAGTCGTGCTACCAACTTCCACTGGAGCCTTGACCAAGTCATGTGTTAACTGTCCTGCCTTGCCTTGTCTGTAAAATGGGAACAATTGTGTTCACTGACCCATTTAACAAGGCCACTGTAAAATGTACTTACTTAATGTCTACAAAGAGAATAAAAACAAAGACTAGAAGGGCTAGGAGAATACTGGGCTTCATTCAGCATTATTTTGTTTGGGTAGCCAGCTGGATGATTCCTGCGGTGGCAATAAGAGGTTGACCCATTTGGCAAAAGCTAAAGTGATTTCTATTTGTTTTACAGTGAAAATTAACGTCCCCATGGCTTGGGTTTCAGGCTAAGCAGATGGTATTCCATATCACAAAGCCAGCAAACACCAACATCACCAGCTCTTCACATTTTTAGGTAAAAGCAAATACAAAGGCAAATTGGGAGGAAGGCAATACAAAAAGAAATATTTCAGTACAGTATCATTTGGACAGGACCCTTATGACATCTCATGGAGTATGTTAAATTTGATGGTCTAAATAAGACAAAAAATTAACAGACTAAGCACTGTTTTGAAAGCCACAGAGCTCTGAATCCAGTTCTTCTGCTTACTAACTGGGTGGTCAGTGCAAGAAATTTCATGGTTTTGGGTCCACCTTTTCAATCTATAAAAGGGAGTTCTAGCTACCTCATGGGACCTGGGCACTACCACTGGGTAATGCTTGTAGAAATTTTTAAAGGAAAAGAAAAGTACACGTTGCATAACTGTTACTGCCTTTATTAACTTAAATCACCAGGCAGCTGTCCGACAGCTAGTCAAGTTCATTTCTAATCTCTGACGTGTCCTTCTGTCACTGCTTTCATGAAGGAAAAAGGTCACTATTTCAATTTGTACACAGTTTTACTATTACTTGGATGCTTCCTCCAATATAAAAGTTAACATATGAGTAATAGAAAACAGTGTAATGACAATGGTCCATTTCTATATTTTACTCTAGGTAAAACAACTCTAGTGACATAGCTAACATCTGTCTGTGTAGAGCTCTATCTGAAGATGCAGTCTTTTTATAATATCTGAGGATTTCACATGGCAATAATAAACTACAGCTGTGAAAACATCTAGAGTATTTTACAATTACTCTTACACGAAGGTCTTGAAATACTTTAAAAACATGAAGATTATTATTCATACTGTTGAGGAAACTGAGGCACACCTAATCAAAGTGACATGGCCAAGGCTGCACAGAGAGTTAGTGCAGGGAGTCAGCAGCTCCAGAATTCCCTGAATCCTTAACCCCGACTTAGAAGTATCGCTCCTTTCAGCTTATACGTTTCCCCTCAAACTTAACATCAGATAGGAGCTAGTCTGTACCACATAGTCATTCCCTTCTCTTCTCTGCCGACAAGCGGGATGCTCATCCCAGCTCACCCACCCCAGCCTCACAGTCCCCATCCCCGCGTACTCACCTGCTTGTAGGCGTCCAGGAGGAAGCTGTTCCAGACGCAGCGCAGCCCCTCCGAGGTCAGCATCCTCCTCCACTCACCGCGCCCAGACTTAGAGCGGCTCAGAAACAGAACCATGTGCTTTAGGAGAATCACAGAGTCATAGAGCGCAAGAAAGAGGCAATTGGAGAAAAAGACCGGCAAGATCTGAAGCGTGATCAACAAATCCACACTTAGCAGACCCATCTTCCTTGTTGCTTCTCTTCAGCCGGATACCTTCAGCTCTCTTTATTGCTCTGTACCCTCATTTAAAAGAGTAAAGCAAAAGGCATTTCAAAAGCCTCATTACCCCTTTCACAGCTGCTCTCTTTAAAATAAGCAGAGATAGTTAAGTATGAGCAGGCTGGTTAAAACCATAACTGTACGATACTAATTGAACTGCAAGCTGCTTATTTTTCAGAAATTTAGATGTTAACAAAAATTCTTCTCTTAACCAGGAGACCTGATTTTGCTGAAGAGAGAGGCAGCTGTGTTTCCAGTTCCCTGCAGTTACAAAATTTAAGCTGAGACTGTTAATTGTTAACTTTCCTGCACTATCCCATTGTTTCTCAGCTATTTAAGCACTGAACAGACCTCTCATTTCTGTGTCAGTAAAGCTAGCTACCAGGTGCAACAATACTTTGAAAAAAAGGTTTATGTACATAAACTTTCTGTTCCTTCCTCCCTGCCTCCCTCCCTCTCTTTCCCTCTCTGCCTCCCCCGCCCCCCTCCTACTCCGCGTCTCTGTATTCCTGCCTTCCTCCTCTCGCACTCTCTCTTTGCTATCTGCCTATGGTGCAAAGTGCTCTCCCCTCTGGAGTCCTAGCTTGCTTCCCTGAAGCCTTTTATACATTCCCTAGCTAATTGCTGCAATAGAGAAATGAAACCCTAATCTTAGTAAAGATCTTGACGTCAATGTAAAAGAGGGCTTTACTTTGGCCAGGACTGCAGTGAATAGAAAAAATGAAATTCTCAAAACTTTTTTTTTTTTTTCCCTTAAGAGAGAGGAGAAAAAAAGAGACAGAGAGCTAGGGTGGAACTTTGCTTTGCTTCGAAAAAGAAAAAACCCAATATGCTTCTGAATGTCCTTAACAAAATGCCTCCAAATTTTGGAAGAAGTATTTTCATGTGACATGGAAAGTGACACAGCAACACAGACGTCTGTTGTTGATAGGTTTTTCTCATGGTTGTTTTTTGTCTTTGTCCTTTTATTTTTTATAGGAAGGTATGTAAATTGATGCATCCCAAAAAAGGGCACATTTCTGTACATTTTTCTTCCACCTGCCTGAAGTACATGTATAGTGTTTAAATATCTTTTGTTGTTTTCTTGGTAACATAAGTGAACACCTCTCACTGACTTCATTTACTGATGTGTAAGAGAAGGAGACAAGAAAGAGAGAAAAGAAGTTTTTGATGGATTTGGGTTTTTGAAGCTAAACTTCTCTGCCTAAAAATATATATATGTTTCAGTCTTAAATGCTATTAATCAACCGAGCTGCAAGGACTTTTATATTTCTCTATGATAGCTATTTACATCCACTAGTCTACTAAGGTTAACTAACTTTTTGGTTAGAAGCTTGTAAAGAAAAAACAGAAAGAAGTTTCCTCTGGCAATTGTACTTTAACAACTGCAAGTATCCCCTACAGCCCCATGCTGAAGGGTTTTTTGTTCATTTGCATTTCTCTTTGTTTCACCTTTTTAGTCCAATACTTAGGCCTCCTTTCACATGATTTTTTGGGGAGCTACGGTAGACATGTTTGTTTGGGGTTTTTTAGCATGGTTCCAAACCCCTTAGGTAAATATTTCACGTATTTCCTGTTGCAGACATTCATAATGTTGGGTTTTAGTGGATGTCTTCACTATGTGCTTACGTAGGTTCTCGTCACCGGATATATTTCATTCCCAGAGATGCCAGCATATCTAATCTCTGTCAACTCACATCCTTGATGGGGAGTACAAGCTTACTTCATTAATATATCTTAGTCTTCATCAGTCATCACTATCCTTTCACTGCCAGCAAATGCAGAAGGTAAACACCATCAAACTTTCCTACTCTGGGGTCTTTAATTTTCAGACATTGTAATATCACTTGGCCTGTCATTGTACTGGGATGTACACCTCTAGAAAAGCCACCCCATGTCTTATCTTGTTCCCACCAAAGAAAAGTCTGTTTAGGTAGCTTAATTTCAGGCATTTGCAAAAGATATCACCCAGACAGGATATCTTCCAGTAAATGTTTACTCATAGAAATAACTTTAAAAGGTTGCACACATTAAACCAGTGACCTTCTGCATTACTAGCATAAACAAAATTTAAAAAAAAAGACTGAGTTTCTTTCTCAAACTATTTTTATGTCAAATGTTGGTGATGACAGTGCTCTGTTGCCATAGAAGGATTGCAGCCTCACAGATCTGGTTTTATTACTGAAACTTGCAAAAACACGTTATAAGAAGGCATTCATCTATCCCCACACACAGATGAATCAGTGTGCTCATGTCATGTGAGCACAAGGCAGGAACAAGGGTCCCCGGAGCTGCTAAACTAGCTTACTGTCTGACCTCGGGCAAGCATATGTAATCACTTGATTACAAGCACTCTTAAGCCTAAATTACTCTTCTGTAGATCCACCACTAAAAATACATGATTCTGTCTGGGAAGGTCCCCTTTCTTTATTTTGGGAAGGTCTGTTAAACGGCAGGCCTGGAGACTGTTGATGACAGTGCCAGATGAATCATCAGCCATTGTTTCTGAGAACAGTTTGCAAACAGCTCTGAGGACAGTCCAGCTCAGGCTCTTCCTGTTCCCTGGAGGTAAAGTCAGGCAAGAACTTACCCTGGGAGCACAGTGTATTTTGGGTTCCTGTGAAACAACTGCCCCTACCCACAGCATGCTTCATGGGTGAAGAGGTTGTTTGTAAGACAGCTGGAGACCAGACAGCTACAGAGCTTTGAAGTGCATCGGGAGCTGAACAGGAAGCCCATGGAGCTCTGGTGTGAGATGGTATTTCATATTTACTGTGTCACCTTTCTTGCCTATAAAGCAGACTGTGTGTGTAGAGTTAAACAGAACTGCAACAGATTGTGTGCTTGGAAGCTTCAGACAAGAAATGGATGATAACTCCCTAATACAACAATAAAGTCATAAATCTTTTGAGTAAATAAATATAACAAGATAGTTATTCTCATTACTGTCTTCAAAAGTAGCCTGTCTCTGCAGGGCACAAGGCACTGCTAGCCAGCTTGACACTAAAGTCCCGCAGGCCTCAACAGAGAAGGAAAGGTTAACCCTACTTCTTGACAGTAGTTAATAGTTTTTCCCCTTGACTGAAACAATTGATCCCTGTGTTTATTTCTCTCAGACATCAAAAATACAAGGGAAATCACTATTTGCATCTTTTGTGAAAGTTGGGTATGTAGACCATAATCTCACAGTTGAAGCCAACAGTCTGTTGCTATTTCCCTGCAGATGGTCAGGAAAGAAGGGAGAAAGGCTAGATCTTTCAGACCTTGAGACATGAAGAGAACGTTGAAGCCTTCCTTCATGAAGTAAAACTGGATGAATTTGACACAAGGAAGAGTTAGGCAGGATTGAATTTATGCATGAAAGGACTGAGATATGGTTCAGCTAAAGCTCATTTCAGTTACCTGCTCTGCCATCTTCCTATATAATTCGGGCATAGCCCCACAATGTACCTCAGTTCTTCATCAGCAAAAGAAAATAAAAGTCCTTTCGTAATCTAAGGAGCAGTCAGGCTCAGTAATGGGAAATTAAACATATCATCTATAATTTGTCAAGGTGGAATGAGCAAAGCCAACAACATTAAGGCATTTACTGTTACTAAACCTTGTATGCGGCTAAAGTCAACAGTATCTGTATAGATGTTCAGATTCCATAATGTTTATAAAAATCAGTGCCATCAAAACCAAAACCATGCATAGCGTCATGTTTCTTTCCAGTTTCAACCACAGTAGCATGAAGATTAGGACATGAGTCCCTATTAAGTGTGTTTACTGCAACTCTCTTGATAACTGGACCTGGACACAGAAAATCTGAAGTGGAGTTACTACTTCAGGCCACTTCCTCTAATCTCCTTTTATAGTGGGTCCATACTAGCTTTCTGTATGTCAGATAGTATATTTTACAACCTTCACTTTTTTGTGTAGGTTTTTACTTGCTTGTTGCTTAACTACCTGTATCAGCTACTGTGGCGCTCAATCACACCGTATCAAGACACTAGAGTACAAATCAAGTAGACTGATTGATATTTTGGTTACTCAGCCTTATTTTCTCCAACTAAGCAAGGCTACTTTGAATGCAGTTACTCTTTACAGCACAGCTGTGAAAGAGTACCTCACAGTGACGGGCAAGCAAGGCTGCTCCTCTGGTCCTACCCCCAGGAGGTTCATGGGAGAGATCATCCCAAAGGATTCAGCACAACCTGTGTGCCTGCCTTGCTGCTTCTCACTGCTTTCACTGCCAAAACCAAAGAATGAAGCTTTTTGTTTCTGAGCTAGTTGTTGTGTCCATGAGCTTATCCCTGGAGAATTGTGCAGCTGCGGAGTGATATAGCTAGAGATGGGGAAGAGAAAAGTTTAGCTTAGCCTTGCTGCCCTGGGCAAAAATTGTATATTAAAGCCAAACAAGAATTTATACCTCTCATAAACCCACATTTTTATTCTTTGCCAAAAGAGAAAAGTCATCCCCATCTCTCAGCAACAATTCCCTTGCTTAAAATACCATTGAGCATTCACTGTCTATTTACAGTTTTTGTTTAGGATCAGCAGCATATTTTCTTAAAGAAAAAATATGTTTAATGACAAAAGTTTGGGGTTTTTTTCACACAAGTTGTGGTGTTATCTGAATGGATTATGCACGGTGTGGATTCTCCAGGCCTTACCTTCCTCCATCACTCCCAGCCACATCATCACGTCTGAATGGAGCACCATTCATCCCCAGCCACATTCTGCCTACTTAAAGCTACCTCTGCTCTCTACAAGAATTTGCTTACCAGCATCTCAAAGGTGAGCACACTAAATCTGTCCTTACTGCCTAATTTATTTACCTTTTGTATAAGCCTTGGGTTTGTTTTATTTGGGTTATTCTATCATTGCCATTATGCTGCATAATTGAGAGCTGATTATTTTGTGCAACTGGCAGCCATGAGAGGTGTTGATTTAATACCCCAGAGACCTGATTCCTTAAGTTTATCTGCAGTGCAGCTGAGTACAGGTAAGAAGAATGCAAATTGCCCACAGGAGCAGCTCTCCATGGCAATTTGGAGTGAAGTCCCTGAAGCAGATAAAGGAAGTCAGCCTCACTGCCCACTCAGTTGACAAAGCAACACTACAGCTACAGGTCATTTCATCCAATAAGTGCCAAACTGGGGCAGTATTTAAATGAACTAAAGAAGAAAAAGGCCATATAATTGGGTCACTTCCGGATAAGGAAAGAACAGAATACCCTAAGAGATGACAAATTATACCTAGATATATCAGGCAGTAGCTGAGGTTGTCTTATAATCAAGCCACAGTGGTTCAGGAAGATCGAAGTGCACAAGGAGAACTTGAACTGCTAATGCCTCTGCAAAACCTGTTCTGTAAACTTCAAAGCTGTCAGTCTGGCATCTTCTAAGAGCCTGTATTCATTCCATGATGGCAAAATGAAAAAATTGACCCATGGGTGTGGTTGTATAATAGTGACAAATTTGAGACTAGAAGAATTCCTCACATCCCTTCGCTAATGATCCCCAAATTTGTATGCAAAACAAAAATCATCTCTCTGTTTCAACAAAGCTGTTGCTAAAATACACCTGGCTGAGTCAGACTTAATTTTGGAACAAAAAAAAACACCCTATCCACCCTAAAAGATAAGGTAATTTCTTTAAAGAAAAACAGGAAAGCTGATTAGGATAATCGGAAGACTTTTTCAGAAGAAAAATTAGTCAGCCCAAATATTCTGAATAATGCACAAGAAGAGCAAAAAGAGACTTTTATGTGTTGGATATGAGGAGAGAACAACTTCATCCACTTGTAGGTTCTGTAAATTACCTCCCAAATTTCCCAGAAAAGCTGAGACTAGAAAGAAAGTCTACTTCTCACCTGACTATCCATATGAAATACATGTATGTAGGAGTACACTGGCAGCTATGTGCATAGCTGTGAACAAGTTTTGATGTTAATGTATTCCCACCCATCTAAACACCAGAGAGATGGGGGGTAGGCAGGTGAGGGGCAGAGGAAATACGTATAAAATTTTATTATCTCTGTAGCCGTTTCTAAGTAATTTGGCTCAAAGCTCTAGAAAAGTCCTCCGGCCCCACCTTTTCCAGTTGAGAAGGGGCCATTTCTTTTTCTCAGCAAACCACTGACCTTCTTCTCGGGAACAGCCTCTTAGATGCATGAGATTAATAACTATATATATCCAAATACCATCAATGCTCAATCTCAGAGCAGACAAATTTGGATTTTTTTTGAGTAGGATTCTAATTTCCTACCTAAACATGCTTCTCTCAGCTTTGTTAGTTCTTCATTACCACCCTTTGTACACCTCTTAGAAATCATGAATTTGCAGTCAAAATATCCTAGAAGTTTGCTTCTTCTGGAAAACATGTGAGTTTGTAGCTCTTCATCCTTGGGAATCAGGAAAATACCTAGGTCTTCCTGGATGAGGCAGTAAGGAGTTCATGGGCAATTTATTTCCCTAAGTGAGAACATGGAACTTCTTATATCAAAGTCTGAAAGCCAAGGCTTCTTTTTTCATTCCAATGTTTTCAGTCCTCATGAGAGAAACTACAAATCTTTGAATGAAACCATATTATAGGTGTCCAAGTCTCCTTGCAACAACTTGGTTTTATACATTCAAGTGTATAAATAATGGCTTTCAGGCCATTTCAAGACTGTCATTACTTTAATGAACCCCTTCAGTTTCATGGGTTTATTAAAAACTGTTAAATGTATATGGGACATATGAACAATATTGCTCAAAGTCTGCCTTAGCCCCAGGGCTCTAGCTTTTCCCAAACTACTCAGATCATCTGCTCATGCTGGGTTTTTGGTTTGGGTGGTTTTCTACTACATTTTCTTCAGTTTGAAAAACTGTCCATACAGAACATTTTCTTTGCTACATTAGAAAAAGTTAATTCCATTATCCTAAAACAATCTAAGTGATAATGCAAGAAGTGCCCACTGTATTTCTTATAAAGGGATGTTAAATATGGATAAATTTATGTGCATTTTTACCCCCCATGACAGTATTTTCCAGATTTCTGGCAATTGAAGAAATGGAGGAAAATGTTTCAAGTCGGTGACTTCTCCAAAAAAATAAACCCATAATTTCAATAATGCTTCTTTTTTTACATGAAAACCAGCAAATCTCTGAGCTGTATTTCCACAGATAATAGGGATGCTAGACAGGATACCTACTCAACAATATAAGCACTAGAAAGTACTCAAGAACTGTGTACTGTAAGAAATAAGAATACTTTCTGTTTTACTCTGACACTGACTTCAGACTTACCCAGAGTACAGCTTTATTAAAACTTCTGCTTCGATTCTAGTGAAATTTAACTTTTTCACTCCCACTTTGGATTCTTTTGTTGTTTGGTTTTGTTTGTTTTTAATTAATTTTAATCCCGTTACCCTTTTTTGTTTAGAAATCAGTTAGGCCTAGGATGTCTTGTAAAAGCATGTTCTTTCAGTCTTCAGTTTCTGTGGTTAGAATTCTGTGACATTTGTTCAATCCCATGGCTGCCTCCATCCATCTCTTACCACAGTTCCCCACATTAGGGTCAAGATTCATGCTCATTTCTTTATGGTTTGTTCATTTCACTAGTAAATAGGATGTTTAAGTTAAATCATCAACTATGCTAAGCCTTGAATTAGTATATATTATAGAAAATCCCTGCCTTGAAGAGCTTCAAATTAAGTAGAAAAGTTTGAAAGAATAAAGTGGAGATAGGGGCAGCGTCTTGGAGAATTTTCAGCAATTTGCAGTCACAAGCCAGAACTTGAATTTCAGGGTCCTGTAATTCTTTTATTTCAGTATATCTCTAGCCCCTTTATCAAGGCAAAGAATCATTCCAGCTAGAAATAGAAAGAAAATAGCAGGCTTGATTCTCAGGTTCTTATTTACTTGATGCCACCACAAGTAATGTTCAACAACAGAGGGTCAAGTAAAGAAGATTTTGATGATTTATTGTTCGATTACCCTACAAAAGCAAGTTTCTAAAATGGAGCAGTTCGACTTAAAAACAAACAAACAAACAAACAAACAAAAAACCCCCAAAAAACCCAAAAAACAAAACTTTCTCTTAGAAATACATTTAACACAAATACAGGGCCTAGGATTTTTGCTTTTTATCCCCTCATCGTGTTCTTTGCTTCAAGTATATTTTTCTCTTTCTAGTTGCCTGAATATCTGTTGTGAGGTTGGTGATGCCGCCTTCCTAACCTGAAGAAGGAAAAAACTTCCAAGCAGCTAGTCCTCTCTTGGGAAAGGTGAAGTTTTTATAGATGATGAAAGCTGCATGTTCTGAGGTTCAGCATGACAGATCATTTCAATAAATGCTGTGAGCATGTACCCAGGAACATTAGTTTTCATTTCCTCCTAACAACATTTGAACAGGCATTTGAAAGGAAATGTAGTGATTCAGAAAGTTAAATGTAATTCCCTTTATATCAGAAGAATGGTGGTGGTGGAAAGAAGCATTTTAGATGGAACGGTAGATTAAGAGTCAAAAACCTGTCCTCAGTCAGCAAACTCACTGTGTGCATTTAAGTAAGCCACTGAAAACCTCTGCCATGCTTTCTCTATATACCTGTTTTTACTTAAAGAGTTATATCAAACACAGGTTTTTATGAAACTTAACGGAGCTTTTCAAAGCTTTAAAGCTTTTTACATGTTCAGAAGAAAGATGTGTAAGTGTCAAATATTACTAACAGCAGTAATCAGAATAATCCAGCAGAGCCACATATTAATGCCATTCACCTGTAAGGTTTCGTTGTACTTTTAGTTACCTAGGCAGTAATATATTATTCCTTCACACTCAAAGTACCAAGAACCTTATCAAGTGTTTGTGTGATTTTCTTTATGAAGTCTCATTTCAAGTGAAAAAGGGCCCTTATCTTCACTGTGTACAGGTAGGATTAACACTATTAATTTAATAAATAAAAAAGATAGACTATATCCTATCTGTTACCATATATTTCTTTTAAAAACTCCAAGAACTAAAGCATTCTTCTGGTCCTTCTGTTATAACCAAGCAAAAAGACAGCTAAGTATGAGAAGTATTTTTGTAGCCTAAATAATGCCATGTAGCATTTACCTTAGAGGTATCCACAACATTATTCTACCCCACTCCTATTAAGTCACAATATTTCCTTACAGTAAAATTCAGGTTTTTACATCAAAACTTTCTGAATATATGTGGATAAGGTATATATACACTGAGAAAAACAGATTTATTGACATATTTAGTGGTATACTTTTATATTTATTACTGTAATTATTCAATGGCAAACTTAACAGAATATCTATTTTAGGGTGCTAGCAAGATTCTAATTTCGCATTTAAAAAGTTAAAGTTCTACCTCTTTCCAACAAAATCAGGACATTTTCCTAAAACCCCCTTAAAATACCTTGCAAAACATTGAAGCATTCACATACCTAACTTTGAGCAAGACATTCAGCATAGAAACTTCAAAAGCCTGGATTTTGAAATGCACTTTTAGAGAAACAAAATTCTTATGACAGCATTAGCTGAGGTGTCCTGTTCTTGAAACACATATGCACAGGCATAATGCAAGTGCCTTGTCGGTGTCTTCCACGTTTGACATTCCACTACCCTGTAGCTCCTGTGACCACTGACACAAGTTAGGTGTATAGTCACCTTTTTCCAGGGGTGTATCTGTTTGCATGTATGGTGCCTGTGAAAAGAATGGAGCAACGACAAATGATGTTCATGTGTCTGTACTTCCAAATGGGACCATTATGACCAAGTGCAGCACAGCAACTCATAAGTGTGCAGTTTCTTAAAGAAGTGTAGCTACAACTGCGCTCTACATTGGTGCAGTTAGTGCTCTCGCACTATCACCACTGCTGTAATCAGCAGTAGTAGCAATTTGCCATGGTTTAAAAAAAAAATAAGTCAAAGCATTTTCTAATGCTAATTTTCCTTGAGAACTAAGCAGCTTAACAGCAGCTAAGTCATAGCCAGTTTTATGATAAATATAAAAGATAATGAGTTGAATAGTAATAACACTTAGCACTTACGTAGCTATGTGTACTTTCAAAGTGCTGTACACATACTGAATAATTCATTTTAATTAAAAATGTCTTGGAAAGATTAAAGTACCCTTGAAATAAGTGAGAAGTGTTGGTCATTTCTTCAACAAGGGAAAGATATGTCCCCAAATACCTTTATGTCTGAAAACTGTTAAGTAATTAACACTGCAACATAACTTAGGAAAAAAATAATACTTCACCACATGGAATAAGCCTTTGGGAAAGAGTAAAACTACTTAAACAAGTAAAGCTGTAAGGTCAAGCCCTAAATAATATGTCACAGCTTTTCCCTTTTTTACTCTTTTTCATTATTACAGAGATTTCAGTCTTTCAATATACCATGCAAAAAAGTCCCATTGACTTTAATAGGAGAAGTCTCTTAGCAATTTTTATGTGCTTTCTAAGGTGTTTGCCTTACCTGAACTGTTCAGTTTCATGTCAGCAGTGGTACTCATAGCTATAAAACAAAGAACCTTTTTTTTTTTTTTTTTTTTGGTGCAAAACCACACCTTATTATTTCTAAGAATGGGGCTGTTCTCAGTACTCCTGCCCTCAAGAAAAATGCTGCACTTCCCATCAGAGACCTTCATTTTGTTCCTTGTAAGAAGGAGGTTGCCAGTAAAAGGGCAGTATGTTTCACCAACTGAATTTCACAGCCTCATTTTACTTGTTTTTTCACACTTTGCTAGGAGCTGCTCCTCTAGGGTGTCAATTCCATACCTGTTGCCATTCTCCCAATCATACCAGCCAAAACCTATGACCTGTATGCAGCAAACATGCAAGAGTACACTGCAGTTTCTCACAGCTAAAGGCCATATCACCTTGTGAAAAATTTTCTGTCCTTTTTCCCACAAAATTAATCATCCTTCGCTCTTCTGATATGTTTTTTGCTTTCATAATAAATTCGTGTTTGCTTTTCATTTTCAAGCATACTAAATTTTAATCCATAAAGCATTAAACTTGCAAAGGCAATTTTTCTAGTACAAAATCATTTCTGTATCTAACTGATCCAGGGAGTGCTGCAAAAATCTCAGCCAGTCATTACTGCCTCTACTGAGAAACAGGGTAAGATCCCCCCAGCTACTGAACTCCATCGATTTTCCTAACCATTATCAGCAATCTCTTCCAAAGATTTTTAAATAAATTTATATAAATTATCCTTTCTGTTTCTCAGAGGTATATCAGTTTCTTCTTACCCTACTCCCAGAGGTCACTGGTGATACATGGATATCTGGATGTCGTTAGCAGACATTCTGTAAGTGTTCAAGAGCAACAAAATTTTGATTTCTGGTCAGCAGATTTTATGAAAATGAACATGGAGTTACTGTTTGCATCTAAGACCTTATAAACTTTTCTATGGAAAAGGTAGGAAAGTGTACCATTTAGACATGTTACGTTCTCTTTGGAGAAGCTGGTACAAAAGAATCATAGAATGGTTTGGATTTGAAGGGTCCTTAAAGATCCTTTAGTTCCAACCTCCCTTCCATGGACAGGGATACCTTCCAGTAGACCAGGTTGCTCAAAGCACCATCCAAGCTGGCCTGGAACACTTCCAGAGGTGGGACACCTACAACCTCTCTGGGCAACCTCCTGATGGTTCCAGTGCCTCACCACCCTCACAGTGAAAAACTGCCTTGTAATATCTAACCTAAACCTACCCTCTATCAGTTTGAAACCATTCTCCCTTGTCCTTTTACTGCATGTCTTTGTAAACAGTCCCTCCCCATCTTTCTTGTAGGCTCCCTTCAGGTTGCAATTAGGTAACCCCAAAGCCTTCTCTTTTTTGGGCTGAACCATCCAAATTCTCTCAGCCTGTCCTTGTAGGACAGGTGCTCCATCCCTCTAACCATGCTGGTGGCCCTCCTCTGGACTCAGCCCAACAGGTCCATGTCCTTCCTGTGCTGGGGACCCCAGAGCTGCATGCAGCACTCCAGGTGGGGTCTCACCAGAGGGGAGTAGAAGGACAGAATCCCATCCGTTGCCCTGCTGGCCAAGCTGATTTTGATACAATTGGATTTCTGGGCTCTGAGTACACATTGTCAAGTCATGTCCAGCCTCTCATTCACCAGCACCCCAAGTCCTTCTCAGCAGAGCTGCTCTCGATCTCTTCATCCCCAGACTGTTGGTACTGGGGGTTGCCCCAATTCTGGTGTTTGGTCTTGTTAAACCTCATGAAGCTCCCAGGCCCCCATTCTGAGCTTGTACAGGTCTCTCTGGCTCATATCCCATTATTCAGGTGTGCCAACTGCACCAGTCAGTCATATGTTGTCATATGCATATTTGCTGAGGGTACACTCAATCCCTTTGTCTATATTAAATAACACTAGTCCCAACAGAGATCCCTGAGGGACACCATTTGTCACTGAGGTACATCAGGACTCTGAGCTGTTGACCACAAATCCTTTGAATGCGACCATCCAACTAATTCCTTATCCACCAAATCAAATCCACCCAATCAAATAGATCTCTCTCCAATTTAAGAGAGAAGGATATTGTGGGGTACTGTGTCCAAGGCTTTACAGAGTCCAGATAAATGACATCTGTAGCCCTTCCATTGTCCCCTGATGTAGTCATTCCATCAGGGAAAGCCACAGGTTTGGTAAGGCAGGATTTGCCCTTGATGAAGCTGTGCTGGCTGTCTCAAATCACCTCCCTGTCCTCCATGTGCCTAAGCACAGCTTCTAGGAAGATTTGTTCTATGATCTTCCCAAGCACAGAGGTGATGCTGACAGGTTGGTGGTTCCCAGGGTCTTCCTTTCCACCCTTTTTAAAAGTTGGTACAATGCTTTAGTTTGTCCAGTCACCTGGGGCTTCACCTGACTGACATGGCTTTTCAAGTATCATATTAAGAAGACAGCAGAGTATAAATTAGAGGTGACAGCACATGTAAACTAGAAGAATAGACACTAAAAACCAGTAATTCTGGATTACTTTTGTAAACCAAGACATGCTGTTTGTAAGGTTGGGCAAAACTGGGTGAAAGTGTTTGGTGGAATGGCTTGTCTACATACAGTTAGGAGTAATTTTCATACGTCTATAGCCTGTAAAACTACTATTCAAGCTTTCAGTTCTTCTTTTTCCAACACATACAAAATGCCAAGTCTCTGGGCTTAAACTTAACTCTGTTATTTTAGAGGACCAAAGTTTAAGCTCTGGAACGCAACCATTGAACAAGACAAAGTTTTTTAAACAGGTATTAGGAGTGAGAAGGGGGAAAATGGGATATATTCTAGCACTTTATGGTCCCAAATTGGAAACAAGAATCCCTTTTGTCCAGTCCATGATCTGAAATGGCCTTCCTGACATATTCTAAGGTGCCTGTATCTTACAACATGGGCAATGTCTGACTCAAATCAGAGCTAAAAAGAGATAAAAGTATTGCAATTACTTTTTTTTATCATGAAGGGGAGCAAAAGGAATCAAATTTGTATAACAGTTTTGAGACAAGACAAAACATGTTAAATGTTTTTTACTAGATAGAATATGCAGATAATGTAAATTTTTTCTCTTTCACAATCTCTCATGAAGGCCAGGTATGTTACAGGTTTAGCACCTCTCCTCCAGGCACCTTGTGGTTAAGAGCACTGTAGAGGGCTAGAGATGCCCTCTGTCACGGATGGCCTGTATGACCTTGAGTGAGCCAGAGCAGACCTCAAGGAAATAATTCCTTGTACAGAGGATCAACTTACAGCTATCAGACTCAAGTCCACTTCTACTTGGGCTCTTCTGATTTTGCCCTTTGGACTCTAATAATATTTAATACACTTATATTTCAGAGACACTTTTGTATTATAGCATTTCCAGCCATAAAGGCAGACTGTTCTGGTGAGGTCACAAGCAAATTAGAGCTGTCTCTTCAAGATGTATAAAGTTCAGCCATATTTCACAGTCACAGTGACTGTATTTTCCAAAGCATCCTGTGCAATGCAATAACACGAGCTTCATCAGCCAGCAACAAAGAATAACAATATGTTGCTGTGGATGTTACTTCTGAGAGGCAATGATAATTCACTAGTATTTGTGCAGATTACTGAGAACAGGTGTGCAGCAAAGTTGATTCCACTCATTTGTATTAATAATTATATTAGGATATTGTGTCTTATCACGTTAATTAATTAGAGTGGATTGAGTTAAGGAGTTGACCAGCAACTAATAAAAATTAATGAGGGACCATGCAGTAAAAGGTAATCCTTCATGCTGTATTAGATAAGCAGTAAAAGAGATAAGCAGGTAAGCAATAGCTGAGTGAACTCCCACACCATGCTGGGAAGGCATTGTTAAGCAGTTTTTAAAAAATATTTTAGGCATATTTGAAGGTGTGAACAACAACAAAATCAAAAAAACCTCCAATTTCAGGTCCTGCAGATGGGCAAAAGATGTGAGAAATGAAAAAGCATTCCAGGAACCAGGAAGGACACAGCTAGACTAGCAAACCTGGCTTCACGTATTTTGTTTCCTGATGTCCCACTTGCTTACCCAGATAAAGCCTTCACACAATCTAGATTATAAGAGAGTGAGCTCAAACTGTTTTGAGTAACAACAGTACAAAGCAAGTCACTTCCCCTTGATGATTACCTTGTTTTTTGTGGCTAGTACATTAAAACTTCAGGTTTGAGTCACTGTCATATACAAGTACATCTACATAACACAAATAAAACTCTGCTGTAGTAACATGTGTCCCTTTGTGTTGAAATACCTGAATCACAGAAATTTACTTGCACTGGCAGACACCTGTGCAGTCCACCCCTATGCCAAAATAGGCTTATTCTCTACAATTATTTTGAAAGGATTGTCTCAATTGGTAGAAATTTCAAGGCATGTGACTTCTGCCCCTTCTCTTGCAGAAGATTTGACAAACCTACCATTTCTAGAGTACAAAAGGCTCTTGACCTCTTCATTTTCTTCTCAAAAATCACTCCAGGACACCTTGGTTTTGCTGAGAAATGCAAAATATGGCAGGAAGTTTTCCCCACTGTTTATACAGTTCAGTTACCTATAGATAGCCACACAGAACCACAGAGTGGTGGAGATTAAAAGGAGCCCTCAGAGATCATGAAGTCCAATCTTCTTGCTCAAAGCAGGGTCAGCTAAAGCAGGTTGGTCAGAGCCTTCTTCAGTCAGGTATTGACTCTCCAAGACAGAGACTCCACAACATCTGTTGGCAACCTGTTTCACTATTTGACCACCTGCACAACAGAAAGGTTTTTTTCTCTGTTAAGTGGACTTTCCTGTGTTTCAGTTTGTGTCCATTCCCTCTTCTCTTGTCACTGAACAACAATGAGTCTGGTTTTATATTCTTTACCCACCCCCCACTATGTCAGGAACTGAACATATGAATATAGGTGACGATATGACCACATATGTACTGCTGAGTTCTCTTCTCTGGGCTGAACAGTTCCAGCTCATTCCAACTCTCCTAAGATAAGAAATGCTCTATTCCATTAATGAGCTGCATGGTCCTTGCTGGTCTTGCTCAAGCCTGTCCATGCCCTCTTGTACTAAGAAGCCCAGAGCTGGCCACTCCAGCACTCCAGGAGGGGCTTCACCAATGCTGAGTAGGGAGGAAAATCCCCCCTTTGGGCTGCTAGCAGTGCTGTCTCTCATGCAGACCAGAAGGCTGTTAGTCTTCTGTGCTGCGAGAGCACGTCTGGCTTATGCTCAGCTTGGAGTCCACCAGGACACCCAGGTCTGTTTCTGTCAAGCTGCGTCCGAGACACCCAGAATTACTGGTGCATGGGGCTAGGTTCTCCTCTAGGTGCAGCACACTGTACTTCCCATTGGGAAACTTCATGCAGTCTCATTTCTCCAGACTGATGATGTCCCCCTGAACAGCACAACCATCTGGTGTATTATCCCTTCTCAGTCTCCCTTTGGGCAAAAATTCTGCACTGGACCATGCAAGACTGTAATCCAAATTCAGATGAATTATATCTGAGATCACACTTACCTTGGCCCAATTTTTGTTGCTCTACTGGCAGAGAAAGATCATTGTAAGGTTTTCCTGAATTATGCTAGATCTTGCAAAAGCCTGTAATGAGGAGAGGGGCCCTGCTGGTGTAGGTGCATCTTACACTTACAAAGGCATAAGTACCCTTTTGTTAATTTTTAAATTCAGAATAACAGACCTCTCCTAAAAATTGCACAGAAAGGGGTAAAAGCAAACTGTTTTTCGAAAGTTCAGGAAACAAGGAGAATAATGTGTGCTAATCATTGACTCACTTTGTGTCTGTGAGTAAGCCTTTCATCTTCACCTCTCCCATTTGATACAAATAAGAAAGCTGATGAGAAACAGTAATCTTACTGGAAAATTTGCATTTAAAATCTCCTTCCCTGAGCATCCTACCCATATCCTCCACTTCTACATGTGGTCAAGTAACTTTCCCAACATTGAATGCCTTTTATTTTTTTTTAGCAGCAACATATTCTTCAACATATTTGATTCATATTAAAGAAGACACCTGCCTTTTCTACTCAGCTCACTTAAGCAGCAAGTTAATTATGCACATAATAGACTTTTGCACCCACTGTGCCCTGAAGGGAGTATAAGGTGTTTGCATATTGGCAGCAATGGCAGTAGTGGTGGGCCAAGGGATTTATTACCAAATACATCCTACATGGCAAATATCTGAGACACTCAGGTAGGGCCACCACAGACTAATCTTGGGGCTACTAAAGGACAACAGTAAAGCACACCATACAATTTATATAAGACAGAGAGGCTTCCCACACACACACAAAAAAATTCAAACCAACTATAAAACCAAAACCCTTGGGGTTCATGTTGAAGAGAATGATTCAGCTTTTTTACCTCTTCAAAATACAGAAGATTTATTATTTCTAAAGTACTTCAAATTGAAGAATCATAATTTTGTTATGAATCTCTAATGCTATTTCCTGTGTAACACTGATGTTTCTTGGAAGACATTCATCCACTTACCACCAGACTCAACTTTGCTTAATTTTTAAGATCAAACAACATACTAACTAGGATGTCATAATGAAAAAATACATTGTAATGATAGAATGAAATGGCTCAGACAATACATACCAGATCCAGGCCAGGATGAATTTCATGGTGAATAAAGGAAATGGTTTCAATGGTATAGAAAGAACAAGTAACAAAAGGCAAGAAAGAACCTTATACTCTGAGGTCCTTGTTTACAAGGCATATTATGCACACATACTCTTTACTCTTAGACCTTACAACCACATTATGTGAGAGAACATTTGAGGACCCTTCTGTGTTCCAGCATAATCATATGACCCAGACAAATACACAAAAGCCTCAGTTTCAAATCACACTATAAATCTCATATGCATCTAGGGTAAGCAACATCACAATCATGATAGGAGAAACTATCAGGCTTTGCTTTTGGACTAAAGCTATCAAAAGAGGCAACTGGAAAGCTAGACGCTACCTGAACAAGTAGATATGTCTTAGGGCTGATCTAAATATGATGTATTCCAGAGTTCTCTGGAAATACCAGGTGGGATTCCTACAGTCAATCCCAGTGTCATTTTTGTGGGAACACAACAAGGAAGAGGAGTTATTTCAGTCTCATTCTGCTGTAGATACCTCTCAGTACAATTTTGGCACCCCTTATACTCCAATGGGTTGCAGTTAAAATATCCTGTTGCAAGATCACATAAGGTCCTCATGCGTGTTGCTCTCCACTGTTCAGCCTGCTGTCATAACTTAGCCAACAATAACAGCAACTGACAGCCACCACTTCATTTAGAGAATAGCAGCTTCCAAGATTTTTTTTTTTTTTTTTTTTTTGTGGAAATGTCTCTTTGGCCTCATTATATGCTTGTAGTTCTGAATTTCACTTTTGCAACTGAATTTCCAGTTGGCTCCTGACTTCTTGCATCATTGCTATGATCATAGGGTTTGGAACTGGCAAGTTCAGGAGTTCATCTCCAAATATCTCTTTGTTTCTGACCCTGAATATCTCATAAAGACTCAGAAGAAGTCTGAAATTATACTGGAACTATGAAGAAAGTAAAGATCCTGGGGTATGTTGATGAAAAGTTAAAGCCATAACAGCTCAGGATGACTCCAAATTTCATGTGAAAACCCAAATTTCTAATGCAACTGTGCCCACCTGTCAGCCCCTTGCAATCTCAGGATGGGTTAATTAATAAAAGCCATCCTATATATTTCCTTTGTTTGTGGAGAGGTAAATGATGCTCAGAGTTCAAAATTCTGACCTGGCCCTTAGAAAGAAATACAATGATTAATCTGGCTGTGTTGGAAAACAACACTCTGGAACCAACCAGGTGTCTTCTTGGCACAGAAGCCCTTTCATGATAAAAATCAAGCTGGAATATTTGGGTGGGTTGGGTTTTTTCCATTTTGTTTTAATAAGTCAGTATGACTGTAAGCTAAGATTAAACAGTGAGAAAGAGACAAAGTATTTTACCCAGTTTCACAGTGCCTTCAGGCTATGCCAGCTACAATACTTTTCAACACCATTCTCTATCCTATTGTGAGAAATAAAAAACTAAAAACCCTTTTTGACAAAAGTGGCTTAGTCATTAAGGATAAAATAAATAGTTTTTAGAGGAAAAAAAAAAAAAAAAAAAGGACAAGCCATGGTGAAACTACCTGTAGCTGACGCCATCTGCTCTAAAAGAGCAGGGTCATTGAACTCCATAAAAAAATATTTGAGGCAATTGCCATCCAAAGACAATCTCTGTTGTACTGTATTGTGCAGAAACACTAGCTTTTCTTTGAATATCTAGGCTTCTATGAAAGGCAGGCAAGCCAGCCATTGTTCATGCAGCCTAAGGGATTTCCTTCTGTCTCTGAAAGATGGAAAAGCATAGTGATTATGTTTACCTAATGTGTTCCAGTTTATCTGGGAATTAGGAAAAGTAGACCATTAGGGAAAGAAAACCCTGTAGATTAAGTATATTGTTTGTACTGACTTAAAATTATTCATGATGCTTTATTTCCACGAAAGTAATCAATCAGAGAATGGATGACTAAAACACACAACGATTGATTTCATGCAGTATGATTTACTTATAGCAAGGAACTGTGAGTCAAGTTATAAGGTCTAATCCTAGCCTTGACAGGATTTAGTTTATGTGTCTTACTATTGGCTTCTTGTGGCCTCTCTATCAGTTTATCGAAGTTTTCCTAGTGTAAAAAAGGAAGATTAGTTTTCATGAACTACTGCATTTTTTAATTGTTTTTAAATCACTGTTAAGTCTTTTGCTTTAACTCTGCCCCCTATTCTTCTGTTGCCTCTGGAGGTACAGAAGTTACTGCAACACTTACCTGCAGATTCTTCTGCCTTTGTTTTAGAGATCTTATAGCCCTATTTCTCCTCCCTGCTGTGACTTCTCTGTCACTCTGAACCTGTGCAGCACCTAATACAAAAGGAGCCTTCATCTACAGCCATCACTACCATAACAGCAGCAACAACCACAACAGCAACAACAATGTATATCACCATGTCACTTATTAAACACTTGTAAAATGTTTTCATAATTTTCACTGAATTTCTTCCTTCAGAGTCAATAGAAATAAAATGCTTATGCAATTATTTGATTGACAGGATAATTAAACTGAGATTAAAAGCAATTTTTTTTTAATTATCAGAATATATATACCATGTTCTACTGCCTATATGGTTCTCATCTATCCTGTCTTACTGCTAAAATCTTTTTGATGTGGACAACAATGACTATTTTAATGGATATCATTCATTTCCTGTGTTCAGCATAATTGAAGTTATTTTAATTAAGTCACTTGCATATGCATTGGTTAATGGAAGAATATTTTAGAGAGTTTTTGCAGTGATAGAAAGAACAGTAAAATAGAAGAGGGGGTGGAGAAGACAACACCCCAATACACATGGGAAACAAGCTCCAGGGCATTGTCTCTTCCCTGCCTAGGCACTTGATCATGATTTCTTGAGATTGTGCAGAGAGATAGCATCCTTCAGCCTGACAAGTCCTAAATTATTACATTTTTGCATTATTTATTTTTTTCCATGTGCCCAAATCACGACACAAGTGTGAGGGAGAGAGACTCAGTGTATGCCTATATACGCAAACACAGTATTAATACAATTATTCATAGTTGCATCATAGTAGTACTGGAGTTACAGAAAAATCAAAGTCCCTTCACCCACATTCACTAGGGCAAAAGTCCTAAATCCATAACCCACTGAAAGCAGGGAATATAAAGTTTTGGCTGAAGGAGGCTTGTGGCAAGACCAGGAACTAAGCCTAGATTTCTGGAGGCCCATTCAGATGCTTTGAAGGTGACATTATTTAAGGGAAAGAATAAAGTCAAATAGAAAAGAGGGCTTAAGTATGATGCTGTGTGAACTCAAAGAGCCTAAGTGAAGGTCACAGGGCTCAATACTTGAAGAAATTTAAGAGTTCAAGGATTCAGCCTTTAGAATTAATCTTTTTTCTAGGAGCTGGTTAGTCAGGTGTTTGTTCCCCATACGTTAAAAACTAATCAGCACTTCTAGGCTAAAGAAGAATTCTAATTCTGCATTAGAAAAAGTAAAACTTCTCCCTTTCCAGTGCAGGGGCTGATCATACCAGAACTGACCTTGAATCCAGCACCTGTGTATTTAATTTTCATCTTGAAAAAGAGAGACTATGCTGGAAAGTTGCACACTTTCTGCACTTAAAATGGGAATGATAGTACTTCTCTGTGTCACTGAGTTACAAAAATGTATACATTTTTGAGACACAAAGTTGCTAATATAACTGGGACAAGTTCTCCAGTGACAGTATTTTTACAAATTTGAAGTTCTATATGCAGAATATAAAAGAGTAGTTCAGACACCAGAGCACAAAAAAAAATAAACAAACTTGGGAATATAATGAAAAACAGCCAAGACATGCATGCACCTTCCTTGTCCTCCTCACACTTCCCAAGGTCCCTGTAAAATACTATGCAAACACACTCTTCAATTGCCAGCCCTTCACACAGAGAAAGTCTCCTGTATTATTTAAAGTTAGAAGAATACTGTGTGGTTGAGTAAAATTTCAAAGCTCATAAGAACTCATTCAAAACTCATTTCTGTACCAACATGTGAAAGAATGAACCTCTAAAGAAATCGGTAAGATGTGATCCTGTATATCCAAAATCATTGCAGTATATTATTGCACTTACCTGAACTCTTCACACTATTAGGAATATGTGGTGTTGCAGATTGCAGCCTATTAAGGGAGTCCACTGCTGAAGTTTCTGAAATAAAGATGTGATACAACACATACTTCCTGAACATGCATGTTCTTTGTATATCTATAACTTTACTCTGGTATCTTATCACAGGGGAAGGAAAAAAATAAAAAGGTTTGAAAGGCAGTGTTACTTTTCATTTAATTAAGATATCAATTTAAATAAAATTAAACTGCTGTTACTTTCTGAGAAAAGGCTCAAATAGCACACTTGTTGGAAGACTCTAGTAAAAGCGTATGCCATTGTCTTTACTATTTCCTTCTAAACATCCCAGGTCAAACAGAACAAAGTTTATCTTCTGCTTAATTGCAGGTCATGTCTATTAAATATTGTTGTGGTCTCTACTGCCACTGACCAGAATTAGTTTTATTCTAGAATTTGTAACATCTGTCTAGTTTATATATCAGTCTCTTCCATTAATTCCCTACAAAGCATTTTCCAAAAATTCTTTTGCATACCTATTTCCCTTTCAGCAAACAGCCAGACCAAAACAGAAAATTATTGCACTATTGGAATGGAATCAAAATGCCATGTCTCAGCCAAAGTTGAGAAAATTATATTGTTCTTCATTTGCAGCTAGAAACTAATTCCACAAACAATGGCCAATTAATTACTTTTTATAATACTGCTGTGAAACATTGAAGATTGAAACAGAGGAATTGGAATTCAAAGCCTTGATGGCAGGGCAGGAATCTATTAAGGCATCCTAGTTACCCCTCACCTTTACCTCTTGACCTGAAATTAGTGTCTGAAACCAGAGATGTTCTGTTTTCATCATCCACATCAATTTTGTTTTATTTTTGCTGTTATGACTGTATCCATAATTTTCAGGGGCAAAAGACAAAGCTATGTGAATTCATGGTCCTGTCTCTTTTTTTTTTTTTAATTTGCATTTAGTATCTAAAGAATCCACATACAATGCCTAGAGAGCTAATCATACCATGGTCAAAGGCTAAGCAATGCAGTCACCAGTGTACACTTATATTGTGTTCATAAGTCCTCATGTTTACAAATACCTTTTAACTGTATACATTGACGAAAGCCTTGTACACAGCAAACGCAAAATACACAGTCCTTTAAAAAACAACAACAAAAAAACCCCAAGCAAAACCACTACTTTTGCCAATACCAAACTTGGAGGAGCTGTAAACTCTCTAGAAGGCAGAGAGACCCTGCAGAGAGACCTGCATAAATTAGAGGCCTGGGCACTCACCAACTTTATGAAGTTTAACAAGGCAAATGCCAGATTCTGCACCTGGGATGGGGCAACCCTGGATGTACATATGGACTGGGGTATGAGAAGCTGGAAAGCAGCGCCAGAGAAAGGGACTTGAGGGTCTTGATTGATAGAAAGTTGAACCTGAGCCAGCAGTACCCTGGCAGCCAGGAGGGCCACCCGTGTCCTGGGGGACATCAGGCCCAGCATCACCAGCCAGGCAAGGGAGGGGATTGTCCCACTCTACTCTGCACTGGGGCGGCCTCATCTCAAGTGCTGGGGGCAGTTTTGGGCAACACAATGCAAAAAAAGACATTAAAGCATTTGAGAACATCCAAAGGAGGGCAATGAAGATGGTGAAGGGCCTTGAGGGGAAACCGTATGAGGAGAGGAGATTGAGGGGATCCCTCATTGCAGTTACAACTTCCTCAAGAGGGGAAGAGCAGGGACAGGCACTGATCTCTTTTCTCTGGGGCCCAGTGACAGAACTCAAAAGAATGGCATGAAACTGAGTCAGGGGAGATTTAGGCTGGGTATAAGGAAGAGGTTCTTCACCCAGAGGGTGGCTGGGCACTGGAACAGGCTCCGCAGGGAAAGTGGTCACAGCACCAAATCTGACAGAGTTCAGGAAGCATTTGAACAATGCTCTCAGGCACATGATGTAACTCTGGGGGCTGTTTTGTGCAGGGCCAGGAGTTGGATTTGATGATCCTTGTGGGTCCCTTCTGACTCAGGATATTCTATGAACCTATGATTCTAAGAGTCAGTGTTGTAGTCTTTTGGCTCATTCAGAAAGGACATCCTGCATTTTAGCATAGAAGCAGGTGAAAAAATGGTGAAAGAAATGCTCAGACAAGTCAGGTAGAGGTGATACCATGACAATAAAATAAGGTGCAAAGAGTAGACAATTTGCATAGCTAGTCTTTGAGCTCAGTGACTCTCTTCCTAAATAACAACTACAGCTGTTCTCCTCTGTAGATGACTTAAACCAAGAAAGTCCCTGAGGGCAAAGACAAGAATCTTGATATTTAAGAAGCTGTGAAAAAAGAAGAAAACCAGTGGTGTCATGGTTCAAAAGCAACCAGAAATATATAAATAGCAATATTTTGACCCTTATGCAAGGATGGGCTTGTGAGTACAGTGACAGAGAGAAGAAAGGTGGCTGGTTAATATGATCCACCTGATTGACTAGTTTTAATAGTGTAGCCAAACCTTTATATACCTCTGACACAAAAATAAATAAGGACGTGCTGGATCCCAGATACTCAGAAATTACTTTTACCATAAAGCCGTCAATGTTTTCACAAAGTTGTTCATTGTAACAACTGCCACCTTGGCTCAAGTAAAATTACCTCAGCAGTGTCACAGCAGCTATACACCCAGCAGAGAAGAATGATTTGCAGTGAAACACAGGCAGGATAAACTGGCAGCCCTCAAGGGGCTGATTATAACTCACAGTGTGTAGTTCTGCAGTGTAAGCAGTACAGGACAGACCCTTTCAGTCTGTTCTTGCTGTCGTGCGTGCTCAAATCTCCTGGGGTTCCCTGGCAACACTGTCTATGTTTGTTCTCGATATAGGTGATCCTTATACACGTAGTTCCATGAACTATTCCCAGCAGTAATAATTACTTTCCCAAGAAGGGTGTGTGGAAGCACATGTGAGCTTGACTTCAGCCCAATTATTCGTGTATCAAAAGTTAAACATAAGCAGAATCGTGTTTCCAAGTACTGAGTCCAACTGAGTATCACAGTGTAAAGAAAAAGGCTGTTTGCCACTCCCCTACTTCTGCAGGAGGAGGATAGGATACACACTTCACAGGAAGTACCAGTGTTCCCTTTTTAATTTGGCCAAAATCAAAGCTCTTATATTCACTTTCTTATGAAAGGAAACATAGCTGTTTTGTGAAAAGAAGCTATTAATTCATCTTATACCTGCAGGAAGCAGGAAACTGAAAACATTTGAGGATTTTTTTCCTCCACGATGTGATTTTCACAGAAGGTACTACTGTCTCTTCTTCTCCCAAAACCAATAAAAAATCAAGATTTTCTTGTTGCCATGACTCTTAACTTCACCCAAAATTACTTTTTAAACACATGATTTTTCAGGCCTGTGTTTAGCAGAAAATAACTAAGTGTTTAAATATTTGCTTTAAAATCAAAATTACCAAAGGATAATTGATTCTTGCTTATAAAAAAAGAAGAATGTTAGAATAGTGAATGCAAGAAAGAAAGCAAAATCTCTGCATTTTCAGGTATTAAAAAAAAACAGACACGCACATACATGGGGAAAAAAACAATTACAGAGCCACAACTGATCTCACCTGAGGGAATTCTATTATCTGGCAACCCAGGAGCTGCTTACATACTCTGCATTGCTCTGCTTTCTTTAGAGTGCAAAGGAGGAGCAATCTTAAGGCTCAAAATTGGAACAAGCACATAAGGATATATTTCTGCTTTACTGTATCAGCCCTTTCAGCTGGTCACCACAGGTGGATGTGGAAAAGGTGGCAGAAGCAATGAAAAGATAACCCTTTCTTGGCGAGATATAATATTGCCAGATCCAAGGACAACACCAAATAAACTCAGGTCTCTTTCTAGCCTGAAAAGCAAGCAAGTCCCAGTCTCAGAACATGTGCTCTTCTGCCTTGCATGTTCATTTATCACACAGAAGTGAGGTATTCAATGTGTCGATCATCTGTTCCCTATTTTACTGTTACTAACCCCACTTCCTATCATCTCCCTGTCAACCTCCCTTCCTATCAAACTCCCCTGAGTTTTCCACACTCAGACTGACTTCCAAAGTGCTCTCCAGTTCTGCCTAAAGCATGACCTGCTTTGGTGGTAATCTTCACCTGAAGAGACACAGACCACCATCTTTCATGGTAGGAGGTAAGGAGAGGTAATTTTGTGAACATACCTGGGAGTTTTCTCTCTCTTGCTGATTTATTCACAGCCCTCTTCAGAACACCAAAAAATATCTGACAAAGTTCAACTATTTCCTATTCTTGCACTTGCTCATTCTTTTTCCTGTGTGCCAAAAACATCATTATTGATAGAGATAAATTTTGCTTGTAGTTCTGTTGGCTCTCTTCAAGTTTCTCCGTAGTCACTTCTCCAGAGTTAATAATTTCCTTCACAAAGTCATTGGATAATACTGGATTGATTCTCACCACAGTAAAATCCCATTAAAAACCTGATTATTCTATATTCAGTGTCAACATAAACACAAATAGGAGCATTTACGTTTAAGATGGATGACCAAGGGAAAAAATAAGAAAATTTTTTTGCTTAATTTTGCTGTTCTTGGCAAAACACACAGCCGCAACTCCCCAAATTCAGGGGTTTAAGTTCTATTTTCTTTAAAAATACTTGAAAATTCATCTCTTCACATTTATTTTAAGCCATAATACATTTAAGTATTACCAGATTCTATAGAAAATATAAATCTTCAAAGGAACCTCTGATACTTGGTCATGAAGGGATTGGGGTGAAAAGAGAGCACTAAGAGTTTATAGGATATTGGAGATTTAACTTCAGGTTTTTCGATGGAATTAGGAAGATGGCCCTGCACACTGGGCTGTATCTGCTCTGCAACTGCATTTCATCTTCACTAGAAATTCTATCCTAGAATTTCTACACCACCTCCCTAACAAAATTGTTGCAGAATGTGGCATAAGTCTGGAAAAGGTTTTGATTACAACAAATTAATTTGTAAAGTAATTTCTTCATCAGGGAGCAAAACATCTCCATTTGTTACCTGTTGAAAGATATATGTGAATTCTGGATAATACGTCAGAGTGAAATACATTGAAATTGTGATTATTATTTCTCCTTGACTATACCACATTAAAAAAATTACAACACACAGGAGATACATCATAACTCACATCTTCATCTTTTGGCTATGCCAATGAGCTGTGCTGACAGACTTGACTTTAATCCAACTCATTTAAATCTGCTGTGCCTATTAACTCTTATCATAAAACAAAGTTACAAAGTTCACCATTCAGTCTTTTTTATAAAAGCACAAGATACTTTGGGAACAAGAGGAAATTAGTGAAGTGGCATGAAAGGTACACAAGTATTTCAGAAAGCACTCAGAAGGGGAAGAGAATTCCCTTCTGGTTTATAAAACCCATGGTGAACACAAACCAGCTACTGAAGTGCTCCAGGCCCTTCTGAAGCTTCACATAGCTTCAGGGTAGATAATCTATCCTGGGTTAACTTTATGCAAGTGTTCCTTATTATATAGGAAAAGCTCAGCCAGCGCGAGGTAGAGCTTTGCATACCTACCTCAGCAGCCATGGTTTGGTGGAAGCACAAAGCCAACTAAATATAAGAAAGATCTATGATACCTTCTGCACTATCACTGAAAAGAAGACACTGCTCAATAAACTTCTCTGATCATCTGGAAGACAAGCATAGGTTCATGCCAAAAAGGCGATTGCTGAACTGACCCCAGAACTCTCCTCCCACTCTGATGTAGGTACACAGGTAAGCAAGGATTAAATGATCATGAGACCCGTGATATCTTCTTGAGATTTTTTATCACCTGTTCTCATTGAATAGCAATACTTCATTTGGCCAATATAATTCCACTAAATAAAAAACCTCTTATTCCTCTGCCACTATTCCTTAAACTTTTATCTCACCATTTATGGAAAGTCCACAATGATGACTTCTTTTTCTTCAAATCCTTCCCTCAACCCATTCTCTAACCTTCCTAAAAGCTATCCCATCTGTGGTTTTCAACATTTTCTGGCATGACAAAACAACTCCATACTGCCTTTTCTTAGAAGGTCTTGGGAAAATTCCATTTTCTACCCATCAGACAAACACGGATGCCCATCAGTATTGTCATATCATGCCTCTTTTTGTAGGACATACTGCTATCCCTGATCTCCAGCTTGTGGCTTCTGCCTACTTTTAGCCTTTATGTTAAAGGAAAAGTGTGTTGTTTTGGATCGTGGACAGTTTCAAATGCGTAGCTGATATTTAGCAAGATAGAAATAACAGTCTGCATTTTTATTCTGTAATTATGGGAAGAACGCACACAAAAGGTCGCAGTCTATTGCCCTGCATCTTAGCTCAAGTCTTCAGCTGCCACAGGTTTGTAGAAGCCAGAATCAGGCTCACCCAAGGACAATCTCCCTTACAAGGTCCAGTGGTTCACACCGAGTTCCAGACAGGACTCCATTCTGGAGCAGAGAAGTGCCTTTCTCTGAGTATTTCAGCACTTCCTCTTCTGTCTGGAACTTCTAAAACATCATAAAGAAGGAATGTAGCAGCGGCTGTGAAAGCCTGACTGAAGCTTTTTACCTAAAAATGACTTGCTGTGTCAATGCTAGCTATATTTGCTGCTTTTCTTACAGCTCAGAGTATTTGAAGATGTGGTTACATGACACCTCAAGAACTGGAAACAAATTTTTATTTTATATCTTTGAGGGGAAAAAGGGTCAAAAAACATTCCCCAAACCTAAGGCTCAGAAGAAAATTAAAATTTCCCTTACTATTTTTTTATTACTATTTTGTGCAATGAAATAACATGGCCTTAAGTCATGCCAGGAGAGATTCAGATTAAATATTAGGAAAAATAAGTTGCACAGGGAGGTGGTGGAGTCACCATCTCTAGAAGTGTTCAAGAGGTATCTGGATGTGATACTTGGGAATGTGGTTTAGGGGTGATTATGTTTCTAAACTGATGGTTGGACTAGATGATCATGGGGGTCTATTCCAACCTTAAAGTTTCTGTGATTCCCTGTGATTCTGTGTTTTTTCCAAGTGTTCACAGACTTTGAGGACTGGTGCACAAAGGCTGGGTGTTCTGAGCTAGCAAGGATATACTTACTAGATAATCAGTGAAAATTTTAAACACACACTGATTTATAGTAGGCCTCTCTACTGCCATGGCCCACGTAGAGCAAGAATGCTCTTTGGCAATAGAATGGAAATTATCCACTTATGTATTAAGAAACTGGCAACAATGTGTGTGTACATGTTTATCCGGACATACTTATTTTCCATAAGACAGGTGCCCACAACTAAGTAACAGGTACATAATTTATATTTCTAATGAAGAAATATTATTGTTGCATTAAGAAATCCCAGAATGTCAGAAAAGTATGATGTAGAAATATCTGTACATTGGCCCTATTTTGAAATTCTTTTTGCAACCATATTTGGCCACTGTTAGACACATGACACTAAGCTAGCTGGACCTTTGATTTTAAAAATATTTTCATAATTTCATTGCAAAAATTATGCTATATGATGAGCACTGAAACACATACAACTCTTATAGGAAATGCTCTTGGGATGATCAGAGCAAAAGTATCACTGCTTGTGCACGGATACACTAGTAGAGAAAAGTACCAGTAGGACTTGGATCTATTTAATTCAAATTATTTTTTTAATTGAAGAATGCTGTCATTGAATAGCTATACACTGTAATGTGTAAGAGAGAGAATTATTTCCTCTTTACTTTTCCAGTTAGGCACTATGGCACAGAGTATTTAGCCCAGATTTTGAGAATGGTTATAATGTGTTAGATTTTGATTTTCTGAGAATGTTAAAAGGAAAATAAATGAGGTTTTACATGAAGAGGACTATCAGTTATTTTTTAGCTCCTTGGGGCATTCACCATTTATTTCAGAAGGCAGAGAGATAGCTTTTGCTTAGTACCTTTGAAAATTATTAATTCACCTAAGGATTCCAGCTGGACCTAAGCTGAGTCACTAGTTAATGTGGTCATTTCTGTTTGTATTGGTCATTTCTGTTTGTATAAGTGAGAATGATCAGACCATCTCACATGCTGTATTCTGTTCTGCAGCACTTCATGGTATATTTCAAAAACAGTATTAAGCTTAGCTCTGTAGCTCCCTGACCTTTCTTTGAAGAATATTTGCAGGGATGCACAAATAACACAAAAAAGGCTTGTGATAAAGGTACGGGCAAATAGTGCAGGGATAAAGCACCAGGAAAAACTCTTTTCACCCTCCTGTTGCATATTCTTCTAGCTGAAGCTCGAGAGAGGTGCAGATGCAATCTGCTGACCAGCTGACATTCCCATATCAAGTTTCTTTTAAAAGGAATCATGTAGACCCCTGCCAGCTGCTGCTGTCATGACTTTTTTATAGGAGTTCTCCTTCTAAAGCCCGATTGTTAATTTAAAAATCCTCCATTTTGATTAAAGTATAGAATTCTTTGACAAATATATTCATAAATTCAGAGGCAGGACTGCAGAACTTCAAACACCAAGCAATAACTAAGAACTTTTAAATACCATTACCTACACTACTGTTGTGGTTTTAGTAGAGGGGAGGGGGCCATAAAGATGGCTCCTGTGAGAAGTTTCTGGAGTTCTTCACCATTTTCAGCAGAGCCAATCTCTGATGGCTCTGAAGATGATGGACATGCCATTGGCCATGTTTGGGCCAATTAGAAAGGTTAGTTACGCCTCTGTGATGACATATCTAAGGAAAAATCAAAACAAAATGTACACGCAGCTGCTTTTAGTTAGAGAAGGAGGAGGATGTGAGAACATGTGAGGGAAAACAACATGGAGGCACCAAGGTCAGTGGAGAAAGAGGGAGAGGAGGTGCCCCAGGCTCTGGAGCTGAGATTCCTCTGCAGGCCGTGGTGAGCCCATGGTGAGGCGGGGTGTCCCCCCTGCAGTCCATGGGGGTCCATGAGGGATGCAGAGCCACCTGCAGTCCATGGGTGAGGTGCCAACATTGGAGCGGGAGATGTCGGAAGCCGCAGCAGCCACAGCAGCCATGGAAGAAGCCACAGGAGCCGTAGATGCCAAGAGAAGCTGTAGCAGGTGCAGCCCAGTGAGAGACAGAGACTGAGATAAAAGTCCCGCAGTTTGTGAAGGAGGTGACCACGCTGAAGCGGGTGGATGTCGGAGGAAACTGCAGTCCAGGTGGGAGACCCGGTTGGAGAGAGAGGGGCCCCCTGCTTCCATGCTGGAGCAGTTTGTCCTTGGAGGACTGCATTCCGTGGACAAGAAAAACCACGCCACAGAGGTTCACAGAGAACTGTCTTTCGTGGGAGGGACCCCACGGCAAAAGCAGAGGAAAAAAACTCCTCTCCCTAAGCAAGGGAAGAAGATCTTAGAAACGGACTGACCTGAACCCCCACACCCTGCCCCCCTTGCACTGTTGGTGGGAGGGAGGGAGGGAGGGGTGGGGAGTGAAAAGAACGGTGTCTTTTAAAGGTTTAGTTTATTTCTCATATCCTCCTTCTAACTCAAGTAGTAATAAATTTTCACTTTTGCAACCTTTAAGCTGAGCCTGGTTTGTCCTTGGAGCGTTTTCTCCCGGTTCCTTATCTCAACTCATAGACCTCTGAGTTAATTCCCTTGGTTTTTTCCCCTCTCCTTCCCTCATCTGCCCAGCTGTGGCAGAGGAGGGAACGAGTGAGTGGCTGCCGTGGGTACCTGGCACTTAGCCAGGATCAAAACCACGACAACTACTGTTCCATCCTTGTTAAGTTATTGGAAGACTGTTAAGGTGTCTAATACCTGTTACTGGATTATGTGAAGATTTATTTCATACCTGAATGTAAGCAAATATATTCATCTATACTACCTCTTCATTTTTAAAGATTCAGTTAAATATAGCCTGCCTCTTACAAGTAGAATTTTTCTTTTTTACATGTAACTTCTATATTTTTCATTCACAGAATTACAGTAGTAGTATAAAACTGAAAACACTTTCCACTGTACAAGAAGGGGAGAATTTACACCCTCTTCATCTCATTACTGCTTCTTCACAATGTCCAAGTAACTATAAAAATACATATTTCTTTCTGTAGGCATTTAGACTTCAGGGCATTTCCCAGTGTAATTTTATGCTAGTCTCAAAGTCAAGCATACATATTTTGAGATACCTTTTTAATGACTAAAAAATGTCAAAGAGAAAAGGTGTACCTGTTGACTCTCATGAGAATGACAAGGATAATGATTTCATAAATCACTAAATATGACTAATCCAATATTTATAAGGAGTCTATCACTTTGGTTATATATAACTATCCTAGGAAAGCACAAACATATGGCATTTTCTAGTCATATTTATACAGACTTAAAAATTATCTCCATGACTAATTTAATGAGTTCACTGTGATGTAATTATGCTCTATTCTAGTTTTGCATTTATTTTTGTATACATTTCTATCAAGACACTGATTCATCAGTAACAGATTAAGTACTGAGACAATATTTGTAAATTGTATCCATACAGTAGGGACAGGATAAAAGAGAGAAAAATGCATTAAAAATGTAGAATTCAGTCCTGATTAATATAAAACTTCAGACTGGAACTGAAGTTCAAATGCATGCTGGAAGTTAAGCTCTGAACAGAAAGAGAACATCTTGCCTAAGTGTGTCAAAAATCTCACAGGCTGTCTTAGGAAAGTTTCAGCTCATAACTACAAAATCTCACAAAATCATAATATTTCTACTTTCCTGATCTATACCACCTCTAATTCATATAAACCAGCATCACACTGCAGAATTAAGAGTCACGTCAATGTACACTACTCTGGAAAACTCTATCCTTTTCATTTGCTGCTCAATCAGAAAAAACATGAAAGCAGGATAGATCTGAAGCGGTTAAATAGAACTGAAATGCCATTCTGCCCTGTTTTCCTGCCTTGGAAATGCCCTCTTCCAAATTCTGCTTGAGCACCCTGCCCTTAACAAAGTCTCTGAAATACAAAACCGAGGTTATAAGAACATCCTCATTTGCATCCCACAACAGGCCTTAGAAGCTGCCACCACTCTGCTACTTTCAAGTGAAAACACTGGCTTTTTCCTTGCCTCTCTCTCTGGAGTATTTTAATTCTATAGCTATGTTATTTAACTTGATAAAGCATTTGTTTGGGGTAGTATGTGGAATGAAAGACATTATAGAAGTTAACATTCTATCCTATTGCCTCATACTTCTCTGAATAGATAATATCATTGACACAAATGGCTGGGGAAAAAAAAGTCATGAGAACTGAAGATGTGTGGGCACTGAAATATTTCAAGAATTCAATAATGCTTTCCTTTCTCTGTTTAGTCTGACAGACAACAATGTGTCTTGAACACTTTGGGACTGAATGATGAAGAAGATGAAAAAGACATTTGAGAAATGCCTTTCTTATTCCAAATGCTTCATTTTGCCTTTCAAGAGTGTGTCTAAATTGGGCATAATGTTTCTATTACTAAGGGCAATGTATGAGCCACGTAAAAAGTCCTAGTTACAATCTAGTTCCATCCTTCCTGCCCTGCAAATAATGACTGCAAGTTTAAACTGGTCTTTGGTTCTTCAGGAAATGTTATTTTATTGTAATTTCTAATTGTGAATTACAATTATATTTGTAATTGGAGAAGCCTGTGGTTTTTCTTAGCATGAGGAAATCTCTAGCATTTCTAGTAGCCAAAAACCTTCAGGCTTCTAGGAAATGTCCAGATTTCTTTAACAATGCAAGCTAGAGCCAGAATATGAAACTCATCCTTGAATGAAGACAACAAGATCCTGCTCTCAACAAAGAGTTTGCCAGTGTAATTTTCTCAAAGCTGAACTCTTAATTTTGTAGAAGTTCATGAAACAAGATGGTAAACATTTCATTTATATTTGTTTGTTGCGGGCCTGGTCTCCTCCAGCACAGACCATGACTTTCATACTGCGGGCAGTGGGAGTAGATGGTCCCCTCAGTGCCTGGGAACTCAGCAGCTGTCTGCAGCACCTCGTGCACCAGCTTTCCCCCACAGACCCCTGCAAGGTGAGGCAAGGGCAGAAGATGTGGGTCTTTTCCTCACTCATTGAAGATACACAGAGAAGCAGCCAAAATGACACACAAAAATGACACTTTACCAGCTGAAAGTGCAGCAGCAATGGCTGGAGATCACTGATGGATGTACTAGAGATCTCTGTCCTATGTACCCAGGTAGCAACCTGCTTTATACCTTTTTTAGCACTACAGTATACATTTTTTAGCTTGTTCTATCTAAAGATAACACACTACACTACAACAATGATTTGTGTAATGATGTGTGCAAACTACAAAGATTGAAAGGCTTTGAGTAAGTTAAAATATATTTTTCATATATAATATTTGCCTGAGTCACACTGAAACCATTATCTTGGGTTTCTCACAAGCTCAAGAATACAAACAAATGTTTTTGGAATACACATTTTCTGTGCTGCCTCTAAAAGCATCTTCCCTGAGCTTGCAGATGCTGAATTAAATTGATACTTGCTGTGCCATTAGCTAGCCTAGACAGACCCAGATGGATGGGTTGCTCTGAAACCTCATAGTCTAGAAAACCTGCAGGGATGCCCCATAAGAAGCAATCTGGAAGTCATGGGAAACCTGCTGGAGACAGTAGTCTTCAAGTCCTCTGGCTGTCTGAACTCAAGGACTTTCAGACATATTATAGTCAATTTTAAGGAAAACTCACTGTAGCACAGGCAAATTTTAAGATTAAGAAATGGGAAATGCCCGAAAAAATATGTGTATTTAAATTTCAGAACAAATATATTTTGTCCTTGACAGGTCATTTATTATACTGCAATGAAGGACTTGGGGGCACTGGTGGATGAGAAAATAGACACGAGTGAACAGCGTGCCCTTGCAGCCCAGAAAGCCAACCATATCCTGGGCTGCACTAAAAGAATCCTGGCCAGCAGGATGAGAGAGGTGGTTCTGTCTCTATTCCACTCTCATGAGACCTCACCTGGAGTGCTGCATCCCGCTCTGGATCCTCCGCACAGGAGAGACAAGGAACTGTTGGAACGAGTCCAGAGGAGGGCCGCAAAAAGGAAGCACCTCTCTTGTGAGGATGGGCTAGAAGATTTGAGGTTTGGGAAGATCTTACTGTAGTCTTTCAGTAGTTAAAGGGGGTTTATAAGAAAAATGAGGACAGCTTTCTAGTAAGGCCTGTTGCAGTAGGTTTTTAAACTAAAAGATGGTAAATTCAGACTAGATATAAGGAAGAATTTTTTTATGAGAGTGGTGAAACCCTGGAACAGGTTGCCCAGAGAAATTGTGGATACCCCATTACTGGAATCAAGACCAGATTGGATGGAGTTCATTTCAGAGGCAGTTGGACCAGGTGACCTTTTAAAACACCCCTTCCAATCCCAACTATTCTATGATTCTATACTCTTAGGAGATCTTCCACATCAAAAATGTTACAGAAACCAAAAATGCTACAAGTTATTTTAAGAATCCACCTTGAGTTTGGCTAAGGCTAATTTCCTAACACCCTACAATATATCTCAAGGATGTAACTATTTCACAAGACCTTTTTTTTGTAAAAGTGACAGTACTGTATTTGCAAGAGTTACATGGAAACCCACATCACCTTGCTTAAGAGATATCTGAAGAAACAGCTGTTTTTTCTTTGCAGTGCAGAATGAAACAGGGACTGAGTGAGTCAGGTTATAGAAATTTTCCTTTCTAATAAAATTGAGGTTAGACATGGAAAATTATCACATGAACAAATGAGAGCTTGAAGCTTAATAAAAACATTTCAAAGAACTCAGGGAATTTGCCTATCCTATTCCTGAAGAAAAGTGACTAAAAATAAAATAGTAAAATTGTATTTTCTTATGACCCAATTTGTAATTGTTTTAAATTGTTTAAAAATCTGTGGGTAAATCCTGCCTTTAAACAAAGACATTTCTAAAGACATTAGAGAGTTACAATATTTTAGACACTATTGTTACTTGCTGTATGTCATCAGTTTTAAGTAGACCATACTTTGTTTTGATATGTCAATGTACATTTCTGACACCTTTAAAGCAATGATTACAATCATCTCTGACATTTCAGCAACATTAACAGATTTTATAAGGAATACAATGGGTTTTTTTAAGGAACATTTTGTCTCCAAGAAGCAAATTTCTTGCTTTAAGACAGGGACTTATAAAACAACAAATCTAACACTTTTTTCCCTGCCTACCCCCATAGCTCCACAAGAAGAAATGAAAGGACTGTGCCCTGGAACAGGGAAGACCCTACCTACAGCTTGTGCTTTAGTGGTGGCATAGGTCTGCCCAGAAGATCCAAAAAAGCCTTTTCCAAACTTCCAGTGCTGTAAGTCTTGGCTTCACAGTAGCAGCCTGAGAGCCCTTCCAGCAGGGTAGCGAAGCTCAGTCAGGCTGTAGACCTGGAGTGTGCAGGCCTACCCTGGAAATGTTCCTGAAGCTACCTAACCCAGAGCTGCAAATGCTGCCTAGCAGTGTTAAATCTGGCCAGGTTCAGAATCCAGGTCAGGCTCAAGTTCTCTGCAAGTTTGTTAAAAATAAGACATTTTGGACAAGACACTCAAAGCTCAACAAAAAGGCATTTTTAAAGTAAATTCTTTTACTGTGCAATCCACAACAAATACCAACTGTGAGTTAGCTCATTACATAAACAGCAAAGGATTGAATTTTGGCTACCTTCAGTAACTCAGTCTACTGCTCTTTCTAAGGAGTATATCAGTCTCTAGCGAGATTCTAATTAAGCTTCTTGTTTCTCTTGATACCTATATGAGTTACCACATTATCAGATTTTTTTTTTTACAGTCACTAATAGGTATTCTCACAAAAGCCTCTAACACAGGAAAATAATTATCCCCATTTTGAAGTCAAAGTATAAAACACTGGCTGTAATGTACATGGTTACTACAGGGTACTTATGGATGTACCAGAGCATTAACCTGACTTTTGAATTCGTACTCCAATCTGCTTTGCTGACCTTAGAACTTCTGATTCCATCTTTTTTTCTCCTTACTGCAACAGTACAGTCTCAATGCCACATTTTTTGTCTTTAAGCTGCATCTACTTAATTATGAGTCAGTATCTCAAAAGAAGAACAAAGTGATTATAATGCAATGTGAATTTTCAGAATGTTTATCTGGTTATAGATACATGAATGAAAATAATGTATGAGCATATAAATAGAAAATTAGAGCTTTATTGTGGATTCTTTGAAAGCCTGGAATGCATCTCAGAAGACAGAAATGGAAACCAAAAAAAAAAAATAAAATTATTCCAGCTGATAAATGTTTGTTCTCTCCATTTTTAAATTCATGGCAGAGAAGGCTAATGTAACAAGCCCACAAGCAGTGGCTAAATGTATTAATTTAACTTTTATTTTGAACATAATATTAAAAACAAACCCAAAACTGGGTTTTTGAGGTGTTTAATTGATCAGCACATAGATGAAAATAGCTAACAATTACGGGTGTTAAATGTTGAATTGTTATGAGGATGAATATGATATTTAATTTTTTTTCCAGAAACATTACATTTTTTTCATTTATTAGCTGAATGTGGATTTTGAAATAGAATCAATTCCTACAGAGCTGTACTTGGGGGTCAGAAAAATATAAACTATGGCCTCAGACTATCTTCTTGCATTGCACAGTGATTCCCCAACAAACAAAGAGCCACCTCAAGGGACTTTCCAGACCCTTTTCCTGTGATTGTGGGTTCAATTATCCCATACACCACTAGCAGTATCTCCAAAAACTAGAAAAGTTTATTCTCATTCTTAGTTTGAGCCTAGAGGTATAGAGGACATCCAGAAAAGATAAAAAGCCAAAGTGCTGAGGTGGATCTGACACGACTTTGTAGGTATTTGCACTTTAGTAACTTCAGTGCAAGTTTAATTCCCAATTGTATTCACCTACAATCCTCTGGGGGGACAAGAACAGCATTGCCACATGTGCAGGGTGGGAATGTTTATGGAGCTCTAGCACCACCCCTCCTCAGTGACCCTCAGCACTCCACTTGCCTCTAAAGCAGATAGGACGTTTAGAAACAGAACCTTTTGTTCTAGGAAAGGAAGGGCTACAGTAAGTCTTAATCCTTTGTTTTTGGCATCACAAGAGTATCCACAGCAACTAAATGTGATGTAATACAGAAGGGAATGTGGCTTCAAGTGCCAGCAGCTGGTGAATGCCTGAGGTGTAAAAGTCCTCTTGTCATGTGCATGCCCCCAGCAATGCCATATGCATGAAGCAAATGAAAGACACACCTCTGAAATACAAACGGAAAAAGGTTGTTTTTTGGTAAGCGTCATTTCTGCCTCAGACTTTAGTCTTTAGTCGCTTTAGTCACCACAACAAAATATTCTGAGGGAGCCAAAGATGGCAATAAAGTCCCCAGGGCACCTCTGTCAGTCACTGGATGGCTATTTATTTAAAAGGTCAGTGGGAAATATAAGTAACTACATCAAATTTCTACATTTCCCATTGTGTTTTCAGAGTTCACTTATCTGTGTTGAATAAACAATACAGATGAGAAAACCAAGGATAAACCCAAAGGGTGGAGAGCAGTAAACTGCTTATAAATTGGCCCTAGAACTTTGGATTTGGGAAAGTTCTTTTCCCAGACTCACCTCAGATTTGCCATAAGAGTATGACAAAGACCTTTTTGTTGTGTCTTTAGAATACCTAGTACAATGGAGCCCTGATCCATGACTGCAGCCTCTGGGCATTGCCACAGTACAAACAAACAACAATAGCTTGCAGCCAAAGACATTGCTGGGAATTGCTTAGTAGGCAAGCAAGCTTCTTATAGAAGTGTGTGCTCTGAGCACTTGCTCAGTTCACACAGCCTGGGTTTTCAGAGTACTCTTTGTTGAAAAAAGCAACTATTGGAAATATCCTCTTGACCCTGAATCAGGGCCAAGAAGATAGAAGATATTAGAGCCACTTTTCTGTACATATCACATCACTGAAAGAGTCTTCCAGGATGTGAGTTTGGTGTGTGTTTGACCAAGGACTGCTCCAATGTCACAGCACTTATGTAAAGCACCAATGGAGCAAAACACACAGTAGCAAATAATTACACTGCACGTCTACCTATTTATGTAGTGCATAAATAGACACAACTGAAAAAAAAAAAATCTGCCGTTTCAGGTGTTGGGCTGGTACACTGAAAACGTGTACCTGTTTCCTGGTTCTGGCACAGATATTTTCATGCCTTTGGTAATTCACTTCACGTCTTTCTTTTCCTCATTAAAACAAAAGGAAAACAAGAATACCTCTCCTGCCTCACCGGCATCATAAAGATTCCCAAGCACTCTTAAGCATTCAGATGCTGTGTGATGAAGACAGGTAGATACACAAATATTTAGACAAGTCCATCACTGAACTTGGGATGAGAACTCAAGCTGAAGTTATATGGAAAATAATTCTCGGGTTGCATTGCTACCACTGCATTTTTCCACATAAATATGGATCTGGCTTCAAAAGTATTACCACCTTTCAGTAATTCCCAAGCTCCACTGCATTTTGCATTTCTTCATTAGTTACAAAACAGTGCCAGTTTTAATGTGCACAGATTGTGCAAAAGCTGAGCAATAATTGTGACTTTTGAAAAATATGGCTCTCTTTTTGTGTCCAGGTCCATGACCACAGGGAGAGTATCCAACATATTTCCAGGTCATGAGAAATATTACACACCAAGTCTAACACGAATTTTTTTAGTTAAATCATATCAGTAAAGCCCCTGTCTGGAGTGTCTTTGCTACTGAGTGTGAGCCAACACAGAGAGGGTAGGGTTGCATTCTGGTTCTTGCACTTCAGTTTTGTCAGTTTGTCAGTTTTGCATGTGAACAAAAGTCTGTCTTGACATTAGATTTTAGACCATGACTCTTGTTTATTTCTATCTAGAACAAAGTCTGTAGACAAAGTCAATATATTTTATCAGATTAACTAGAAGCCAGTTTCAGGCACACAGGTAATTCTTCATGTCTTTTTTCATTCTCTGCCATTGTAGGCCTCACCTGACTCAGTCATTTCTTACAGACAAAAAAAGACATCTCAAAAAAGTCATTCCCTGTTGCTGCATCTGCCATCCACTGGGACAAAAAGATGAAAACATGGCAAACATCACTTCCCTGTGAAAGAGCCGGAGAAATGCCAAGACACAAGTGGGCCAGCCTGTCTAATGGTGCACACAGGTTCAGCTGTATAATGGGGTAGGTAGCCCATTATGGAGTAGGTTGGTATCCTTGTTCTAAGCCCTGTTTTTCACTTTCTTGCACAAGAAATTTCTCACAAGAAAACCTATGAGCCTTGTTTATTCTGTTCCCTCATGCATCAAGAATTTCTTTAAGGCATATGGATATATACAAAATATTTTTTCCTTTCATACCAAAAAAGACACCAAAGCTATAGTTTTATCCCCAACAGTTAGCTGTTTTCCCACCCATCCAGCAGTTCTCCCTGTCATTTCTGTTCTGCAGAGAACAATTCAGGCATTTTCAGGATGTTCAGGCAGCATGTGGGGTCCCTGCTTATCAGCAGAGTTACATCCAGCCACACTGCTGGTGGGTGGCAGTAGAAGTGAGGGCTTGCAATGGTACTCCTGTTATGTAGGGGGAACTTCCCCGCTGGGCAGTAGAAACTTCTGGCAGCATTTCTGCCCCTCATACTAGAGGCAGGAGATAAAAAAGTACAGGAAGAAATTAAGGATCCAACCTGTCTCTTGAATATAGAATTGAAGGGAACTATGTCTTCCATATAGACATAGGGGTAACAATTGGCACAAAATGCAGACATTTAGGAGGAGAATTAGAGTATAAGAGCAGCTTCAGCAGTTTAAAAGACACAGCACCATTAATGATTTTTTTCAGTCAGACCCAATTACAACTGTTTACAGAGTCCTTTCTCTTTCCCTCAGAGGCTTTGGCTGAATTCCCATTATTTCCGGGACCAAACCCAATTATGCCACTGACCACAGCCTTCTGACTGCTTATTGCAATTCCATGGCAAGGACAGGGAACTCCCAGAAACAAGAAAGAGATTGATTTGCTCCACGCTGTACCTGGAAACAGCTTCCAAAGCAATATGTTATGCCAAATAACTATGCTTCAGAGTAGCCAATTAATTCATGCAATTCTAGATTAAAACTAAGACTATTCCTTACCTTTTCTTTCTGAAAAACATTTTTTCCCAGGTAAAAAATATTGGCCGTTTCCCCTTGACTGAAATTTCAGAGGTCTGTATTTCCACGAACGCAGTGCTAGGAGGCAATTAAAAGGTGGTGAGTTGGGATGGGGGAAAAGGGTATTAAGGGTGAAGTAGGATATAGCAGGCTAAACTTACAAATCACTTGTACATACCAGGGAAACCATCAATTCTTAGAAGAATCCCATGTTATCCCAGGCCTGACCCATCTCAGCAAATGTGCTTACTCACACTGGCAAACAAACCTGTTTGAAATGCACTGCAAGATGAGATATTGACATATTTCATACCATCATTTCCGTTTATATCAGCGTTCAGACAGGCTGATCTCCTCTGCTACTCAAGATTGTTATCAGTTTTTCTGTCATTATAGAGTACCATAAGACGTTAACAACCAAGGAAAAAATGCACGGGACAGAATAGAAACCCTCCCTTGAAAAAAACAGCTGAGAGTTCTATATGAGTCTAAGGCAGTTCAGTAAGTAGAGAGCAAGCACAGCAGCATGTGACAGCTGCAGAAGGAATGCTCTGTGGAACAGATAGCATTTCAGGAGGGCTTAGTCACAACAAGTGGGGTGAGATTTGTAAAAATTCATTCTTACATTCTTTTCTAAGTGAGCCCTTTGGCAAACTCTGAAGACACTTTGAGAGACTAGGTTATGAGAAATGCAACCACTGGCTAAAATTGACCTAAGTATGTGCAAGCCAGCAGGAAAGTAATTTTACTTTTTATGCAATGTATAAGAAATGCATAAAGGTCTTTGAGCTCATAGGGCAATTATGGGAACATTTGATAGTTTTCAAGTCTTCTAATCAGATTAAAGAAAATGTAATCACATTAAACATGGATGGTTTTCAGATAGGCGAAAAAATGGGCATTTGCCAATTAACTGTATCAAGGAGTTTTCCTCCAAACTTTTCTTAGCTGAAGTTAACTGATTTATCTCACAAACCACAGCACTTTTGGAAAACTATTATCATCACAGACATGGTCAGGGTTTCACGGTCAACTGCAGCATCTCAAAATCTAGTGTCATCACACAACTTTGATTTTTCTCATCTTGAAAGCTGGTCTGACAAAGTTAAATAAAAAGACAGAAGCACACAATATCTTGTCTCCCATGACTAAGTCCCAAGAAAGTTTTAAGCTGTAACTGGAGTATGCTTTCTCTTCCACTGGGGTTTTTGAGTTTGTTTTGTTTTGTTTTTTTAGTTTCTAAATTTCATTTTACTCACTCAGCACTCACCTCCTCCTATTTTTATCTGCACTCAGAAGCCAGTACCCAGCACAGTCCTAGGTCTGGCCATCATAAAACTAATCAGTCAGCCCAGCCCAGGATTCGGAGCTGAATTTCTTGGAAATCTAGGCCTTGAAGGCTTAATGATTCAACAATTAATATTTTTTTTCCAGAGATTAAGAAATCCTCTGAAGAACCCTAATCCAACTAAACACTTAAGTAGGTGCCCTACTTTCAACATGAGTTGCCTTTGTTGAGTGGGAACAAAGAAATACATAGGAGAGTATACTTGAAGGCCACAAAGGAAACCTGAAAGATGAGGCAGGAATAAGGTAAAAGATTCTGATTCCTAGTTGCACATGAAAAGTATTCATTAACTACAAGTTTCTCAAATTACTTCATTAATAAGCAGCACTGAAAAGAAAATATATATATACTCAATAACTTTCTATTGGCTCTTGGATGTAGTTGGACTAGATCTCACAGAAATCTGAAAAGAACAAAGCCTGTCACTGTTTGATGAATTCTCACCTTTTTCCAAAGAGAAGATGCAGTTTGTATAGATAATAGAGATTTATTTTCTCTGGCCTGATTTGGAGGATTTCTAGTAGGCACAGGAACATTGTCATCATTGTAATCAATGAAGACAGCAGCACATCAGTTCACTGGTAATATTACTGAGGTACTGAGTTGCTATAGCCTAAAGTACAGTCCTGCTCACCTGGATGGGCTTGTGCATTCCACCATTACACAGTATGTGGCCAAGTATTTTATTACATGGAAACTCCTAGAGATGGAAAAATATAAATTTTCACAGCTGCAGAGAAACTGGATATTTTTCTGCTCTACACGTGTTCCTAAGCAAAAATAATGCTCTTCATGTTGTAACACTCCCCCAGGTGACTATCTGGAAGTGATAAGTTTTACCTTTATCAGTTTTCTCCACATCTGTATTCCTATTGTTTTCTTTTCTCTCTCTGTGACCTGCCTTTCCTTGTCTTTCTGTTCTTCTTTTTCATCACTCCTTTTTGCTTCAGTTAAAAGCAAAGAAATATACATGTTTCCTTTCTTCAAGTTGGGCTTTTGCACATTTTGCGACCAGAGACTCCTATGGCTAAAGCAATATTCACATGCCACCATAGTTGCAAGACCAAATACTACCAAAGAATTCGAAAAAGAATGACTAACTGTTGTGGTTTAGGAATTATATTCCCCAATTTAGTGTTCCCAGTGAAACACTCCAAACCATGCCTTGCCCATTCACTCTCCACCTCCCCTTCCTCCTCCCCCTGTAATGGGCTGGAGAGGAGAATTGGAAGCACAAAAAGTAGAGATCACAGGGGGAATTAAGAGTAATTAACTGGAAACATCAATGAGGTATGAAAATGACCAGTGACAGCAAAAATATTAATAACAGAGTGTACAAGAGAAGAATTAACACATGAGTGCTCACTAGATGGAAACTGGCCATACCCAACCTCTCTGCCACGCATCCTGAGTGGAAGGAACCCTTCCCAACCACCCCCTGCACATGCTGTGAGGTTGTACAGAATAACCTCAGGGTCCTAGCCATGCCCCTCCTGGCTACTGCAAAAGTTAACCTTGTCCTGTCTGGAACCAGGATGCTGATGAAGAAGAGATGCATCTTTCCAACTCAAGGGCAATGGTAATTAGCTCATAGACTGATACTGGCAGTGTCAATTCCTTTATGTACCTTCTGTTCTTTAGACAGTATTATAAAATTGTGGATATTACTATTTTCTATGGTTCTTTTTATTTTGGTCTAGATCATTATATTTTAGGGATGTTTACCCCTAACTTTATCTCTCATCCATTGCTCTAGTGCCGTTTTTATTGGTCTCCTAGAAGGAACACCTTCTAACACCATACTACTGCCTGCCTGTCTGCCCTCCTTCTCCCTCTCCCTGCAGCTTCTTTAATCTGTTTACTTTATACAGCTAAAACCAAGCACAAACATTTCTATCTGTCTTTCAGGTGGTTATATTCCTTTCTGTTTGCATTTCTGCTTTTCAGAAGCTTTATGCATCTATTAGGAGCCAATTTTTGGGGCCAATAACCGGCAGGCTCTAGACTAATCATGGCATTTCAGGTGAGAAATATAATAATTCACTCAAAATACCAGTTTTCATGTTAATTCACCTTCACAAAAAATCACTGGGACAAGGAAAGACTACAAAACCAAATACTGATTCAACATGAGACAATAGGTCACTTCAGGTTTAGAGACTATTAAGATAATATATTTATTCTTCAAACCCCCATACATATGGTAGAACTTGTTTTTCATGTACACTGTAGAATTTGTATTGTATGTGTTGAAAGACCTTTTTTTTTCTTCCTGGTAGTGGGGAATCTCTGTTATTTGCACATTGCAAAACTTGTTCCACAGGTATGTTGTGAAATTTTATTGGGTATTTTACAGTTTGTGATTGATGTCATGTAGAAGTTGTCCAGCTCAGCTTTGATTTATGAGTACTACATAAATGTGATTTGTTGTTTGATTTTCCTGGGATGCAAGGCTAATACTACTGTTTAAAAAGTCAGCACTAACTTCTCCTTTCCTTTATGAGCCTGCAAGAATTGTTAAAGCACAAACTAGCTGTGTGCATTCTTTAGCATGGAATATAGGAGTATTCAACCCTGGTTGTCTTAAATACATGTTTATGAAATTGAATTTACTAGAAATGTAATTCTCACTTGCTTTTATAGAAATATGTATTTATTTTTGATACTATCAATGGGGTAACCCCAGTAATTGTCTGATTACCATGTGTTTTGAATAGGCAGTGACCACTCTTAGTGAGTTTCACACTGCAAACTGGCATATATTGTATCTGACTGAGCATATAGCCCAGGAATATATATGGACCAGGATTCTAAAAATGCTGCTAAGGATCCTCAGTGAAAGGGAAAGCATCTGTTCCTCTTCATGAACATTTAGGCCTACATTTATTCTCCAAAACAGTAAATCATGCCAGCCATCTCTAAGCTTCTCCTGCTCCCTTTCTATTTGTAAGTGACAAAAGTGCTCCTGTTTTCTTACTTAGGAAAACTTAGACCATTCTGTAGGGTGAAATATGTCTAAGAACAGTAGTATTACTTAAGATGTCAGGAGGAAGTCTCTGTATGACTTAAAGGAACCTGTCCAAATTATTTGTCTTTGTCTCTATTTTTGTGTGTAAAATACAATGAAAAAGGATAAGACATGATATACCCACCCATCCCTTTTTTCTGCAGTTCCGAGCAAGTCTAAGTTCTAGGCAATTAAGATCTCTTAGCTTTATTTTAAAATTACCACACTTTCATTTTTTTTGTGCTAAATCATTTCAGTGATTGAATTAACAGCCTTTTCGGTTTCATAGGCTGCTACACCTCTAGTCAAATTATACCGGGCCAAATATAATTAATATCTCCTTTTCACCACTTCATTTAAAGAACTGTGCTGGTAACAGAGCCATTTTACCATGCTCACACTCTAACCGCAGTCCATTATTGTTAGTATCTGGATTGCTTTACAAATGCAAACTATTACAATTATTCATATCTGAAATGACTTCTACATATCCCAGTCTCCGTTGGAGCCAAACAGGAGCACCAAAATACTACAGGAAATGTTTTCTTTGTAATATATTTGGGTATACACAAAAGCTTCATTTTAGGAGCATTAGGCTGTTTGGAAAAGCAAGCAAGCTATTGTATTCTCCTCCACCAAAAATTAGCTTGAATTTCCTTGAGGTTTGTCTACTTCTGTGCTACTAACAAAAAATTAATTTACATGGGGGAAAAAATGAAGGTGTGTCTAAACTAGTTTCCCATCTAGAAATTAGTAAGTATTTCATCTTACACAAATCAATTTTCTTGCAATAGATCTGCCTGAATAAAGCTCAGAGAAGCTTTAAAAGAGGCAGGCAACAACAGACATCACTGTGTCCTTATTGCACTGGCACCACAGTAGGGCTGGTCTTTGCCAGATCTGGACCTCAGCTTGGGAAAGTGCTCCCCACTCAGCTGTGGAAGGGGGGACAAGGATGACCACTACCTGAAAGCACTAATTTGAAATCATGAACCTACCTTGTTTCATGATTTCAAAAAGCTAATTCTTAATGGAAAATTTTCTTTCCTTTTATCACCAGCCTTCAAGTTTCCACTCCTAGAGAAGCAGTGGTGACCAGCCATGCGTCGAGAAACCTCGCGCTGTCCTAGGCTATGCCAGCTCACAGCAGGCAGGAAACCATGCTGGGCTGTCTGAAGCATGACTGCTTCAGGTCAGAGGGTATTTGACTTGCACATACCTGAAGTAATGTGTGCTGAATTATAATCCCCCTTCTCAAATGAGTGCAGTTTTTTCTCCACATTCATGCATTCTCAGAGGGACCAAACCTTTTTCTCAGTATGTACATAAGATCTGCTGCCAATACATGAAAGATGATAAGCAAGAAGATATTATTGTTTCATTTCAACAGAAGAAACTTGTTTAGTCAGCAAATGGATAATTATCTTCTAATTAGTCAAAGCAATCTTTAATCTGAAGAGGATTTACTTTAGAACAGAAAAGTGTTGGGAAACAGAGTCAACTTCCTCCCCACTCAAACTTTTCTGTTTTTCTCAGACTGAACCAGAAATAATTCATTTTGAAAGTTCAGAAATAGTTGATGAACTCTTGCTTCTTCCAGCTCTTCTGTGTTGTGTCTGCACTTCTGGGTTCCAGATAAATCTGGAAGTAAATGTGAAGTAACGGTCTCATGGCATTTTGGCAGGAACCTCTGGAAACCTCACAAAACTTTTTCCAGACACAAAGCTGATTTTAAAAGAGCATAACTTCAGCTATTTAAGAAATACATTCTTGCTGTCAGAAAATTTACTTTTTCATGTGCCAGTAGGCATGATTAAAAACCATCTAATTAAAAAGCCATGAAAAAATTATACAAGAATCAAGTACAAAAATTTATGGAGACAGATCCAAGGTGGCAATGTTGTATCTGAATCCAGTTCACTATTGAGGACATTTAGATACAGAAACAGAATCTATGTTGTGGTCTTATTTCCAGTGTGAATCTAAAACAAACAGTCATTACAATTGTCCCTACTCCCCTCCCACCCCCCCAGTTAATGTATTAATCTAGCCATGTATAACATGTATATTGCCAGCACATGTACAAACTTAAGTTGTTGTCACACCAGAATCTACTTTCACATGCAAATGCAGCTTTAAAAACCAAGCATGTATCAAGGAGGTTGTCTCTTTGGGTGACAGAGAGCACTTTTAGCTGGAAATAAAGGGGCCGCAGCTTTTATAGTGAAAGAGACAGTTTTGTAGCAATGAAAGTCTTATACAGTGGTGAAGTAGGAGGGCCTCATGTCATATCTGCCTACTGACTACAGTGGCTGT
>VYZT01049678.1:10049-25004 GCA_013400735.1 Pomatostomus ruficeps | reverse complement strand
AGTGGCTGTTCCTCATTCCCTGGGAACGGGAACAAAGACAGGTTGATGGTAGCTCAATTCGCTCATTAATCTTCTAGGTGATATAGGCATTTATGTTCTCTGTGCCTCATATTACCAGCTAGAAATTCAACATGATATAAATGTATTTACTTATAAAGATCTGAAACCTTCCACATATATATATATGTTGGGATTACATATATTTTTACATTAAAAAGCCACAAGCATGTAGGTTTTTGCCGATCCCCATTATTCATTTCACTAAGTGAAAATCAAATTCTGCAAAGTGTATTTTGATATGCGCAATGCCTTGACTGTCCACTAATTTCAATACTCATTGACTGTTGTTACTGCTTCAGAACTAAAATGGGTCTTAAAATCATGGCTTTGTTAAAGACCAGGAGAGTTAGGTCTGGCTCAGTGCTTAATAAACATTATTTTCTGGTAAGATCAGATTATTTTTTCCCAAAATTTTTCCACTGCTTTATTTCTGAGTATTTAAACACATGTAGATTGATTTGACCCTGCTTCTTACAGAGTCCCTAAATGTTATGCAACAGTAATACCAATCAATATCAAAGCTGTGTTCTGTGCCACCGAACAGTCATTCTTTCACTATATTTGCACAAAAAATTCTACCACAGAAAAACTGAGCAAGAGGAAAACATTTGCTTATCCCTGGCAAAGGGCCCTACATAGCACCGCTTTGGGGCAGCACCACAACTCATTTTACATGGTCACTTCAAACAAATCCTTTCCAAATGAAAATCACTGCAGTGCTGCAGGACCTGACACACTGATCTCTAACCACAGGTAATGCTGGGGAACAGAATTCATTCTATCTTCTCACAAGTGTGTGTTCCAAACTAAGAGCCCTCCTGACCTATACATCAGAAAGTTAGAAAACTTAAATCAGAATCACATTTCACTGGAAAATAAATGGATTCAAATTTTTAAGCCATGCAAAGCAAAATTGCAAGGCATGTTTACAGGAACCTGGATGCCAGCTGAGATTTCCGAGTTTCATATTCAGATGTTTGATCCAATTTTCAAAAAACAGTATTAGAGAACAATGTTCACATGATGAAGTGTTCAAAAGAATAAGTCTGCTGTTCTGAAGGTGAAACGACACAAAGCCACCTGTGCCTTCATAGCCCTTGACAGGGCTATACATACATGAGAAAATGCTGATGAGTGACTTAAAAGCATATCTGTTTACATATAAAACATACAAATGGTATATTTGCCAGTAGGCTGACATTAAGGATCATAAAGGACACATCCCAAAATGCGCCAGGGAGAGACTGCAGAAAGATCTTAAGGCCCCTTATAATAAATAAACCATTAAGCAGATTCAGTGTCTACAGCTTGCTGATGAAAGCTGCTGAAATTATTATTCATGCTGGAAGTTCACCTAACAATAATCTACTATGTGCAGTGTTTGCAGAGAAGGCAGAGATGCCTGGATAAAAATAGGTACCCTAAAATTCTCTACAGATGTGTAACTCTTTAATCTCCTCAGCAAAATGTCAACCATGCTATATAATCACAAAAACATATGCACACACAGATGTAAGCACACAAACAAACTTCCCATCCAGGAACCAAGTAGGCTGATTAACCCTCCTATTGGGGAAACGAGCTTTAATCTTTTCCTGGGGGGGAAGTGTCCTGATTCCAGCCAGGACACAGTTAACTTTTTGCAGTAGTGCAGTGGTGAGAAGGGGATATGGCCAGGATGTGGAGGTTATCCTATAGCACCTCACATCATTGATGGGGTGGGGAGAAAGGAGCCTCTTCAGAGAAGGAGTACCTTCCAGCGGAGTTAGCGTGGCCTCAGGGAGCGGTTGTGTAACGCCGTTTCTGAGCTGGGGAGAGCGGTGTGGGTGGCATGGCAGAGGGAGCAGAAGGGTATTTTCTATTGTTGGGAGTTTCCGGGGTGAGCAATAATGTTTCTTTTCTTGTACCCTCTGTTTTGTTTCTATTGCTGTTCATTTTCTTATCTCACTGCTGTTTCCAGTAAATTGTTCTTATCTCAACCCATGATCTTTACCTTTTATGCCTCCAATCATCCTCTCCATTCTGCCACAGAGGAGGGTGAAGGGGAAGGGTGGAATGAGAGAAGTGTGTGGCTTGGAGTAATTTCGGGGGAAATACTACATTGGAGAATATCATTCCTAAACAAAGACAGGAAGAAAAGAGAACCATTCATCATGAGTACCCAGCACAGCTGGAAGGGGCAGCCTGTGTCCAAGACAGTTCTTCTTACAAAACCATATTGGCAAAGGGCCACTGTACCCCCAGACCATCATGGTCTTCTTTTCCTAGTGAAGTGTAATGACCAAGGTCACTTTCCCAGTCCCCAACCCTCCCTAGAATTACAAAGTGGATGTTCTTTTCATTTCCCTCATCCCAAAATTACTTACTGCCATTTCCCCTTTTTATTAATCAGTCTCTTCCTATAGATGAACCATTAAGTGATGTATAAAGCTTCTGACATGAAGCTACAGATACTTTTGGTAAATCCTTCTATTTTATCATCTTAAGCCCATAAGGGCCATTAGTGACAATCCAGTGTAACCATCTAGTTGAGGCTTCCATCTCTCTTTACAGTGAATTTCTGACAAGACTTGCTTTTGCAAAAGGAGAGTGAATAAAGACAAAATATCGTAAAGCAGCCAAGTCCCTAAGAAAAAAAAAAAGTAAGCACCCTGGATTCAGTTGCTGCAAAACTGCTGGCTGAAATTATTTTCACTCATAGCCTGTGCAGAGCCAATGCTCTAAAACTGGAGTGTGGCAGTTCACTGCAAGTGATTTCTGCAGGCAGCCTAAAGGCCTGGGCTAAGCAAAGACAACTGCACGTGCCTGCCTGACTGTCAGTGTACAAAACATGATGAGGAAGAACATTGGTCAGGAGTAAAATTTTGGCTACTTCTTGTGTCCACAGAACTGAAGAGAATTTGAGGACTTTGGTCCTGACCTCTAGGTCAATACCCATAGGCGGCCTGAACCAAAGCACCTCAGTTAAATTATGAGATTTATTTTTTTTCTGGATTGGGGGCAGGGGGGTGGGGGAGAGACAGTAGGAAGAGAGGGTAACGTGTGCTTGCAAAGCACTGTAAGGAACTTTTTGAGATGAAGATGTTGCATTGACTCAGACAGTTAATCTGGAATTGGTTTTCTACTAAGATACAGTACATACCTCTCAGGCATATTTGTGTTTTCAAACACTGCTTCTACAACTACATAGTAGTTGTGTTTTTAAAGTCTTTTTTTTCCCCCCAAACAAAAGACAGAAGCTTAAATTCTCTGATAATGACCTGACTCCAGCCATTGGGGCCCTTGGTCCTGGTATTTGTCATTCAACCTACTTCTGCATGGTCATTTTTGTGGAAACTCTCTTTATGACTAGCACTCCATCCTTAATAAAATGAACAGAAAATTTTCTCATTAGAGCACATTCCTTCAGAGAAACAGTGGGAAGAAAGAGATTAACAGAAGATTATGTAACCAGAACCAATTAAAGGCAATATCCTAAATTATTTAAATCATAGGGCTCTTTGCCATTAGCATGATTGGGGCTGTGATGCCAATCCATCTTTCCATTGCACTTTTCCACTTCCATCCTCTTAAAACAAGCATCCATATCAGAATATCCTCCTAGGGGACTATTGGGCCTTTTCATATTGAAAGGGATCCAGAGAGCTGTGCAGATGGTGTAAATTGCAGGCATGATATAGTTCTGAGGCTCTTCACATCCACACTGCTTTTTTTCTATACATCTCATTGAAGGGTATCTCCCTGCACTTAATGAATTCAAATCACATCAGCCCTCACTTCACTAACAATGAAGCTTAAATTTTGCAACTGTTTAGTTGCACCCAGTATGAGCTAAGGGCTTCTGATCCATGAGCATATTGCACAGAACTGAGAGAGCACTGAGTCTTTCCAGGTCAGCAGAATGTGCTGACCCCCATTGTGCCAACACTCCTGCTCACACAGGTGCCATGAAAACATCAGTAACCATAAGGAGTCGAGGCTTTAGTTTTGCATTTCAGTCCAAGCTCCCCGGAATCCCAGAGCTTCTTAGATCTCAGAGCTTCCTACAGAGCAATTTTTTTGCTATGGGTGGTAAAAGTAGAAATTGCGATGTTTGCCCCACCCGCTGATTGTTTATAAGGTTATAAAAAATTGGCAGATAGAAAAATGTCAGCAGATGTATCTGCTGTTCAGACCTCATAATCCATGACTGTTTTGCTCCATTTGAGCTATTCTTCCTATGCTGGGAGTAGTTTTGAGGGTAGGAGCACACTTAAATGACCCCATTTGTGTTCTACACTAGAACTGTGTTGTCTCAGGTAATTTGTACTCTCCTATTCTGTCACTAAAACTGTGTCTTTCTTGAACTATAAACTCTGTGAATAGTTTTGATATTTTCTTCATAAAAGTATTTTCTTATCATGCACATGATTTAGCAAAGAATTACTATTCTTTCCTTCAGGCTCTGTAATGGCATATATTGTTTGTAGAGCAAACACACCAAAGCCACACATCAGAATTTGCATTAGGGCTCTTACACTATAATTCCATTCTGCATCATTTTATGTAATCATGTAATTATCTTTTTTTTCATAGAGTCTTGTAACAAGACAAATTAAACTCACAAAACTATGTTTGGAAAAATCATTCCCTACTGAGCAGCAGAGGATATTTATAATTGGTTTCTTCTGATTTTTTCTATTACCTATCCTATCAGTGTGAGTTACCTAACATCTAGGGATGAAATGATCTGCAGATGTGGGTGCCAGTATTTGGGTGTTTTTCAAAAGGCATGTTTACATTGTCTTAAGTTATAAGGGGGTTAGGGAATTCAACTTTTCCCAAACAATGTGTCCTTTCAAGATATCTCAAGGTAGAAACTCCATAGATACAATAAAGAGTGATATGACTGTGGAAACTGGTACTTCATTCAACATCTGAACACATGGAGGAGAACAAGGAAGTTCTCGCAAAGAAAGACAAATATACCTCTACTGCTACCATGCCATAGTTTTTTAGCTACAGAGAATTTCTGTTCAGAAGAACATCCCAACTGGGATGGTGACTACCATGAAATTCACTGTGAGAAGAACTAATAGAAGAAAACACTTTTCATGAAAACAAGATTTACCCTGAGGCCTATTCTCTTCATAGTCCTGTAGTCGTTTCCCTTTACGTCAGTATAACCACATTTCTTCAAAGTTACCTAAGGAACTCAATACATGGGGCAAAAAAGACTTCAGCCAGCAATATGTAACTACTCTTTCTGACATTGCAATGGAATATCTTTCATTGAATTGAACTACTTATAGTAAAACATTTTTTGTAAATCAGGACAAGTTTCAGCATCAAAGCAGTAAAGGAGAGCCAAAATATTTATTCTCCTTTTAGGTGAGCCAGAAGCATCTATGATGAATTATCTGCCTTTAAATTTAAGAAAAAAAAATCTCAACTGTCACATTTTGACTATGTTTGTATTTTAGTACAAATATAAGAAACAACAGCAAAATAGAAATGAACCCTATAACTTTCCATCTGCAATCTCAAAATAAACACAAGGAACCCAAGATAGTATGTCATCTTGGCTACCATAAGGTAGTAAATAATGGGTCGGTCTTGCTCCCAAACAGGGTAGTGATGGCATTTCCTTCTACTCCAGTGGGAAAAGAACAGGGATAATACACTCCAGGTATTCTAAGAAATTAATTGGTACAAGTCCTCCCATTTCAGGAGCTCATTAACTTTCCTTAGTCCTAAATAAGTTGGGCATTTCAGAAACATCACTTCCTTTCACTTTTGTTAAACCTGGTAGCACTGTTGATAATATTTTTTTCAGAGCTGATGAACCCCATTTAAAATGGCTTACTAAAACATGTGCCACCTTTCCTCAGAGTTAATGCTTATTGCTTTCCACTGGTTGAAAATTTGGCTTTCCATCAAAGACATTTCCTAAAATTTGTGTGTATTTTTAAAATTTGTCCTTGCCATGATGCATTTCATATGGGAAATGTTTGATTGGCTCCAGATGCACGCGATAAAAATCAATGTGCATATAAACATTTTTATTTAAATTCTGTGACTTTTAAAAGGTTGACTGCAGGAGAACATATTCAAGACAAGCACTTACCTGAGATGAGCACTGCTTAAATTGTCATTTACAGGCTGTGGGGTGATATCAGACCCTCTTACTTCAGCAGCATGGATTTTTTCATTTTTAAATGTGTTAGGAGAAGAATGGTCTAATGGATGAAGTCACTACATCTAGGGACCCAGTAAAGTCTTATGTCAGGTCAGCCATATGTTCAATGAACTGTATTTGTTGCTCTTTTCACATTTGTCTGTATTCCAGCAGTACAAATGACAGGAGAGGGTTGCTGTAGCTACAGTCAAGGAAAAGGCATGGGAGCTGATAAGACAGACACTGAACTAAACATATGTTTCTGTTTTTACATTCAGTAGTCTCAGATTGGAAAACAGATCCAAGAGGGAAGGCAGAGCTCATGATTTCTTTCTCTGTCTCTCTATGGGTCTGACTCTGTGCCAGGGAGCGTAGGTTCCTTCCAGGGGTGGGTTCCTCACCATATTCTCCACTTGGAGGTTGTTCAGAAGTTGTCCAGATTAGACTAGCAGAGCATTGCTGAACAGACAGTACCAAATTAATTAAATATTGAACCTAACAGAACCACAGTGGCCAGAGTTGACTTCACCATGGCCAAACAGAGGATGACAGCACAGAGCTAAACTTCTTGGTCAGTGAGACCCCCCAGTGCCGGTGCCAGGGCTGGACCGTGGAGCTCCTCATCAAACAAGGCCTGGCTGCACAGCTGAAGAAGAGTGGTACAGACACATCCCAGTGGCCTTCACTTTTAAACATATTTGGATTTACAAGTGGATTTTAAGAGGCTCAGGGTTGCCCTTTGACAGTTTTCAGCTTCATTTCAGATAGTTGCAGCTGAGAACCCTGAAGCTGGCCAAATTTCCAGTGAAACTATTTGTTAGTTTTCAGTTTATCACACAGATTATATACATGGTTATCATGTTTCTTGTGGGTTTTTGTTTTCCTCCACACTCCATAAAAATATTTTATATTTATTCCAAAAGATGCCTGAATGTTTGCAAGTTGAGAAGAGTAATCTTCAAAATGTGATATAAGAACTTATGTTTTTATTTAATTCATGAAAAAAATATAGCCCTGGCTTTTGCTCAAACCATAAATGTTTCTCTTAAGGAAGGATTTATAGGACTCAAACCCAACACTTTTTGCAGCTGCTGACACCTACAGAAACCTACACATAGCTCTTGTAGGGCACATTATTTAGCAGTGATTGTGTTTTATGATTTTTGACTTGGCACACTATCTTCTGTATATTTTACTGTCTAAATAAATCAAAGTGTAGGGACTATGGGAAGCACGACTAGGGACGTGAATAGTATCCAGAACCTTCAAGAACTGGGAGACAAATATATCAGTGTCTCAGACTGGGTGGGCAGAGTGTGACAGATGGGGTCCCACCTGCCCAGAGACTAAGAGATGGTACAGAACTTGGGCAGAATGGTAGGAAAGAGAATGCCAGGCTGGTCCTGGAAGATGAAGAAAAAGGTGAAAGAAAAGGCTATACTGAAGAATGGGTTATAACAGAGACTTTGGATATTGGCCTCAATCTAAACAGTCATTTTAAGAGAGTCAAATTGAACTAGTTCAAGCACAGATTACAGAGCACAAAGTCACAAAGGAACAGTGCTTGATGCTCTGCAAACAGATACAACTGTCTTTCCTTGGGAGCTAACAGAGAATTGAAGACAGAATATATAGATCAGGCCTAACCAGTAGTTGTTGATTATTTCAACTATAAATAAATGAAGTAGAGCTCTTAGAGAAATGTTTCAGAAAGAAAGTGAAAAGAAATTATACTGCACTTGTGTACATTACTTACATGTATGAGATTTCTGGTCTGGTCTTACCTCTGTTGTAACCCAAGCTAAGAGAGCATATGCTTTATATGATGATTTTCTTTCATATTCATAGCAAATTCCAGACTCCTCTTCAGATCAAGGGCAATCTGGACATGGGAGAAACAGAGGACTGGATCTATGCTTGCAAATTAGGTAGGGCTGTGTTGCTCACAAGTGTATTAATTCACAAAATGAGGGAAGAATAAATAATGAAGAACATGGACTTGAACAATTATTCTTTGTTCCCTACAAAATCAAGTTTGTTCTAATTTGGATAACATTCTGCAACATACAGCAATAAAGGAGACCTCTGAACCATTTCACACCAGTGTATTTCTCCTTCTCAACTAAATCAGCTGTTATGAATATTTGTCTGTAGGATGGGTAATGATGTAGAAAGAGTCAGAAGTAATATCAAAGGAAGGGGAAAAACTGTCAGCTTTAGCATGGCTGATAAAGTTTCTTTTCAGGTGCTTAGAAGAGCCAAGGATGTGCTCTGATGCATTTTAATACATAGCAGAGATGTATTTTATAGCCTAATCGAATTTGATGGAGTTATTCAGCTTAGTTTGGGCCAGACACAATAGCATATCTCATGGAAAGCAGCATCTGGCTCAATATGATAGAACTCCCACCATAATAAATAATTTAATGAATGCTCACCACTTCCAGAGGTGCTTAAATTACATAAGCGGATTAAAACACATTTAAACCTGTTAGTGTGCGAGTCCTGAAACACTATTACAAACCAGCTGAAAATTCTGCAGAAGTACAGCTTCTCAGATGCCAGAGTTCTGATTGTGCCTTTTTTTCTGATTTCAGCATCCCATTTGTTGCCTTGAGCACTGTGTGCTCCTAGCAGGGAGAGCTTATGCTGGGGCAGACGCCTTGCAAGTTACTTTTCCACCCATTTGTGAAATGGTCTTCATAAAGAGTGAGCCAGACTGTCAGCTGATGCACAGATTAGGACAGATCCACTGACCCAAGTTGGAGCCTTTCCAGTTCACACCATGTAAGAACATGGTGGACCATTTCTTCAGACACTTGGAAAATATTTTCTCCTTTACCACAGTTCAACAAAATTATTGCTAGCATTTTTTGCCTCACTACTGTTAGTTTCAAAGCATTTTTAAAGTGAGAATGGCATAAACCACCACCTCCTTCATAGAAAAGCAGCCTGGGGAAGAAGTAGATCAGGAAGCTTGATCTAACAAAAATCAACCTCACATCTGAGAACAGACCTCATGATAAAATTGTCACAACCATGTAACTATACTTCTTTTTATACTAGGTTTTTGTCTCTTACTAGATCTAAGGTGGTTTTTGAGTGCACCCCTCACAGAGGCTATAAGTTATGTACATCCAAGTTTCCTTTGCTACAACCAGCAGCTGTTGCACCTTTCACTCTTACCCTAAATGGTCTCCTAAACTGCCAGTTTACACATCTGTGTCCAGCTTCCCATTCATTCTTTCTGCCTTGCTGATTTCTATTGCTTGTTTACATTGCATAAATACCACACTCCTTCCCAGCCCCAACTTTAGCTCTTGAAGTGCTTTACAACCCATGAAGACTAATTTCATCTCACATCTGGCTGGACACATAAAGGACAAATCTACAGAGAATGTGTGATATGAACAATTTCCCTAAATATAATTGATGAAAGAATTGAAAGAGAGAAACAAAACAAAGGTTCCTATAAAAGAAAAAGTGTGTTTTTATGGGACAGGACAATGTGAAGAAAGGAACAAATGTGTCAAAGGAAAAGATGAGGAAGATGAAGCAGTTGCCACTGCTTCTACATGAAACAGGTATCACAGCTCTTTTATTACCACCCTCTTACCAGCTTTCTTTTCACCCAGAGTGCTTTCCTGTAAGCAATAGAAAATCAGGAGAGTCACAAAAGTGCTAAAAATGCTGATTCAGTTTGAGCTACCCAAGCACATTTCTAAATGCATATTAGCACCATTTATCTGGAGTTCAACTCTTGCTGAGTCATACGACCAAATAAGAAGCCAAAAGGAAAGCAGTATCATCCAGTCAATCTTTTTATGTTGTGGCCCAATTTGGCAAACTAGCAGAGAGAGAAAATATCTGAGGGACAAAAATTTCCAGGAAATCTTTCAAACATGTAACTCTAGTACCAATAAGATCACTAAGGATAACGGTAAAGTGCGTTGATTCTCATTCCTGCACTGCTTTGAATTTAAAAAAAAAAATGCATTAAGGGAACTGAATTCAAGAAATTTAACACTGTGAAAAGATACTTCCCTTCTATCCTGTTGTTCAGCCTGGAGAAGATGAGACTGAGGGGAAACCTCGTTGCAGATTCAACTTCCTCACGAGGGGAAAAGGAGGGGCAGACACTGATCTCTTCTCTCTGGTGACCAGTGACAGGACCCAAGGGAATGGTCTGATGTTCTGTCAGGGGTTCTTCACCCAGAGGGTGGTTGGGCACAGGAACAGGCTCCCCAAGGAAGTGGTCACAGCACCAAACCTGTCAGAGTTCAAGAAACATTTGGACAGTGATCTCAGGCACATGGTGTGACCCTTGGGATGTCCTGTGGAGGGCCAGGTGTTGGACTTGATGATCCTTATGGGTCCCTTCCACATCAGGATATTCTATGGTTCTGATTTGTCAGCTTGTTCCAAGAGTATGCAATTCCATGTCTCACCAAGAGTTGGAAAATAATTTTGTGATGAATTGTCTCAAATAGCAACTGTGGGACTTAGGGTTATGACATGTCATGAGATTTGTAGGATTTTGAACCTCATGAAGTGCACCTATGAATAATGAAGGCATTCTGATTTGCATAAAATAGGAAAAAAATATTAAAGAATGGATATAAAACTGGAACAGCCTTCATGTGAAAGAGGGTCAAGAGGGTCTACTAGACCTCCTTAGGCAGTCTGAACAGGTCACAAGGTTGGTGCTCAGACTGGGAACAAGTTCCCCGAAGTGAGTGTTCAGATGGAGAATTGAAGGTCGTTTTGTCATGTCCTGTCTCCTACCCACTCTTCTGCCCAGTCACTGCAACCATTGGTGTTTACAAGACCTGGTTATGGCCCATCTTTGCCTTTCCCTACCCAAAATCTGAGGCACATCGAGATGAATTGGACAGAAGCAGTAGTATTGCATGAGGGAGTTCCTTAGGGTGTCTATTAAGAAATCTAAATAAAAATTACTCTCACCTTGCTGCATATCTTACTCCATTCTCTCTGTGAAATTGTTAATTTATAAACTTCCTTACTGTGTATGAAATACTGAGGGAGTGCAATTTTTCCCGATCGATAACACATCCAATTTTTCAATATGTTTTTTCAAGCATGTATTGGAAAGTATCTGAGATGGATTACTGTAAAGTCTGAGAAGAAAACACTCATGCATTCAGCTTCTATAATTCTACCTATTAGTAGAGGGTTACCAACCTTTATGCATTATTATTTCAGCAGATCGCCAAAGACCAGGGATGAAATCCAGTTCTGCATTCCAAAAGCCACAATACTGAACTGTGGACTAATGGCACAGAGATGTGACATGGCCGCTGTCTTTCTGTGAAGCCCCAGGCATTCAGAATGAACTTGATGGATCATTGTTTGAAATTTCACAACTGTTGTTATTGAGTAAGATGCAAAACTGTACTGAGTGAGGTGGGTGAAGAGAGAGAGCATTAATTCTTTTTTCATGTATTTGTCACAGACAAGTGGACACATGAAGATGGAAAGACGATACTGAGCTACTGAGGTAAACCATATAAATCTCTGAACCACTGGTGATTCCAAAGAGAGACGAGTAAGTCAGAATAGTTCATTTTTCTAAATCTGCAATAAGAAGATAGATTAATAACTACCAAATACAGCCATGAGCAGAAGTTTGGTGCCTTGAACTTTGTGTATTTCATCACCTTAACAACTCATCATGTGCTCTGATATAATCTTGTAATAGACTGAAAAGTGAAGACGGTTACTTCATAATCCTTCTAGAGACTCAATTTTCAGGCTCTCATCCAACACCTAATTTAAAGAGATGAAAACTACAATTTTTTCCCAGTACTTCCTTAGATGTGAATTTTCTTTTCATTCTGACGTACCTTTGTTTGCATGCTAGATGGAAATCCTTTTATATATTCCCCAACACTAGACCAGTTAAGTATAATTTTTTTTATAGCTTTTCAGCCGACTAAGGATGGGACCTTTTGTGAATCCTTTCGAGTGTGAAATCTGCAGCATGATTGAACTCTCCTGCTGCTGTTTAAAAAAAAACCACCACCCACATGGACAAGCTTAGATCCCCAAAAAGCATCTGCAACAGTTTTTAAATGCAGTGTAATCTCTGCCAAAAGAAGGTGCACACATATTAATAAAAGCACAGCTAAGGTTGCCAGCATTGCTACCTCTACATTAAGCAATTTTCATTTTACAGCCTTTTGAATAGCAAGACTCAGCATTTCTGCCTTTGTGAGAGTAAAGCTGTGTCACACTGAGGCTGCTACCTCTTTGCTGCTCAACCATAAATACTCGCACTGTGCGTAAAAGCATCTCCTGGAAAAAACAACAAGACAGCATAAGAAACATTAACATCACTGCTCATCAGGATAGATGCAGTCTTGGAAATGGGTATTAAAAAGGTCAAAATTTATTCCCTTATTTAGGTTTTCTGATGACTGTATGTCTTGAAACTAATGTGTGTCCTATTAGAGCTCTGTGTGCATGAGCATATTCCTGAGGGACAAGAAAGATGTAAAAAATGAAACCAGTCTGTGAGACATTTACCGTCTTCTGTCCACAAACTATTGCAGAGAGATGGGCCTCAGCCCTTCCACCCCTTTGTGCTGTCTACTGCATAGCCTTGGAAGTGATCAAAGGTTTCCACAGGCAAAACAGCTTTTACACACCTTCCTTTCTAAAATTATTATAGCCAATTCTTACAGCACCAGGAAGACCCAATCTAAAGGCTACCAGAAGCCACTAGTCAATGGGTTCACCTTGCATTTTAAGGGAAGTTGCAATGCCAGCTCTTCAGAGTTTATTAGGTTTTTCCAGCTGGCGTTGGCACTGGGATCCCATTTTCCTGTAAATCTCATCATAATGCATAGTACGGCCTGTGTTCTTGGCCATCATCAAACATACTGAAGGACCTTAGCAGACACAAACTTTGTAACCCAAGAAATCATGAAAGTGGTGTTTTACTGTTACCTTGTCTATAAGTGACATCTGTCTATATACCTCAATGCATCACAGGATTCTTTCTGATCCCTAGGAAATGATTTTTCTATATACTAACTTCAGTTCCACGTGGCTAGTTTGTGACTCACCAGTCTTTTAATCTGGTGAAATGTTCCTGCTTGGACAACATGCTTCAGGGTTGAATTCAGCTTAAATCTGCAGCATATATAAACCTGAGACTGGAGAGTCCTTTCCCATTTGTTTATCTTACTACCAAAGCTGAGTCATGCTGTATGGCAGATTTACTATTAACCACTCATCTTAGTGCCAAAAAGTCTCTCTTGGAAGTAGGTCTTTACTGGGCTGTGCACTATGCAAGCAGATGGACAGCCCTTGTGCAGGAAGGGTAATGAAGCAACAGTGTGCTCAGCTACTGTCCTGGTCTTTCTTGTGTCAATACTAGTGAAAAGCATTGTTGCTGCAGATAAGAAATCTCTCTCCCCTGCCTTCCCAGAACCAGATTCAGAAATTTGTCATGACTGGAGGGCAGATTCTATAACAGTTGTTGTTGCAGAGGCAGAGGACATATAGGCCTTCACATGACAAACAAAAAAAAGGACCTGATCTTCAAGAAAAAGTATCAAAATGACAATTAAGAAAAATATCACTTGCACAGAAAGCATTTTTATTGGTAAAGAAGAGCCAGTGTGCAGTAAAGGTCCTTACACTCCTAAGATCCCTTTAAGAGGGATCGAAAAGGGTTAATTACAATATTACCATTAAGTATCAGTTGCAATATTTCCCTTAAATTGTATCTTTTAAGACTAGGTTTCAAATTATATATACTGTGTCTGTGTTCTACATGGTATGTTTAACTTTATATTTCACCTCCTAGTCAACTATCAGAAATAATAGCTGAAATCAGAGCTCTTTACACAAAGAGAGCTTTTGCAAGCACGAAGTTTTCCAAGGGAAACAGCTACTGGAAATAAGAATTAGCTAACAATCTAGATTAAGAGAGAGAATGCAGGAAAAAGATCACATATCAGACTTGAATTTGGCATGCTCCCTCATACTAAAAGTTTATTAATTCTTAATGGACAGTTAAGGCTTTCCTAGCCAACATCCTAACCAACTGCATCTAAAAAATCCTTTTCTGACCCATTCCTAGGAGGAACACATGTAAAGCTATGCTTTCTGTGCCAATTTTGAAATGAATTTAATTTGGAGCCCATTATAACAGTTGCAGTTTGGCAAAGTCATCACAGAGGTCCCTTGCAGCAGAGGTAACTCATTAAACTGCAAAATATTATGAAACTGGGAAAAAACAAAAGCATCTTCATTCCTTTCTTGTGCCTCTAGCTTTCTTCTCACTGTCACACTTCTGGGCAATGAAAGGACAGATGATGTCTAATTTAAAAAAAAAAAAAAAGGTATTAAGAGGGAGCAAAAATGGGAGAAAGAAAGACAAAGAAGAAAATTTCTTAGCATGGAACACACATACGGGAAATGGACACAGTAGAAACAGATGTTGATATATAACATCATCTCATCATGATGCAACTGACTAACCTCACTGGAGGTCATGCCACATAGGAAGTTTTCATTTTCATTTGGAGAAAGATAAAGGTCACCATTCAAATGAACTAGCTGCGGTGTCGTGGTTTAGATCCTGGCTAAGTGCCAGGCACCCACGGCAGCCACTCACTCGTTCCCTCCTCTGCCACAGCTGGGCAGATGAGGGAAGGAGAGGGGAAAAAAACAAGGGAATTAACTCAGAGGTCTATGAGTTGAGATAA
>VYZT01049669.1:0-15077 GCA_013400735.1 Pomatostomus ruficeps | reverse complement strand
CGGCCGAGCCCGGGCTCCGGTCACCGCTCCTCGCCTCGGGGAGCGGCCGCCGGTGCCCCCTGCCCGCCGGGCTGCGGGGCCAGTGCCCCCCGGTTTTCCCCGGGGGTCGGAGGCTCCCTGGGAGCGGCAGCCAGCGGCCTCCTTCATCCCTGGTGTGGCTTTATCCCGAAGGGACAGGCCCGGGGGCCGCTGGCGGTGCTCTCTGCCGCCGTGCCGTGTGCCATGTGCTGTATCGCGGTGGATGTGGGAGCCGGGAGAGGGAGAGCCGAGCGGGGGGAGTGCTGCTGGCAGCCCGGGATGAGGCTCTGGAGATAGGCCGGAGTGCTGGCTGCGCGGCTGGGAAGGTGCTGGCGCGCCCAGCGGTGGGAATAGGTCGTCCTAGAGAGAGCGTGCGGGCAAAGCAGGTGAAGGTGCGGGCAAAGCAGGTGAAGGTGCAGCCAAAGGAGGTGAAGGTGCAGCCGGGCGAGGGCTGCCGGGGAGCCCAGGGTGTTGAACTGCTGCATGACGCTCTCTCCGAGCCTGACAGCCGCCCTGATTCCGTGCAATGCACAAGCAAGCCCAGGGAAGCATTAATAACTCGATTTTGTCCAGTGTCAGGTTTTTCAGGTGGGTATCGTTAGAAAAGGCTGGGAGCCCCTTATTTGCATATGCAGTCACACAGGGCTGCTTTGCTGAATGGTTTTAATTCTGTAACCTCCCCAGCTGAACGTTTGCTTCTGCTTTTTTTTCCTTTGAGTAGTGTCCGCAAAAAAAAAGTCCACTTGAAGTTTTTTAGCTTTTCTTTGAACTCCGTTTCTAAGCGGTTTGGCTTTCAAGTGATATATCTGCAGTTGTGTTAGAAATTGGGCAGGAAGGAAGAGCCTGATAGGTTCGAGGAAGGGCTGGGCTAGGACGGTGATAGGTTTTTCCACGGCGAAGCAGCACGCTGCCTTTTATTCCTGCTGAAGTTGATACAAGAAGCATTTTATCCAGCTGTTGGAGATAAATTACACGCAGTGTGTTGGTACGCGGCGCTGATTTTTAGGAAAATACACAGTACCTACACAATATCATTGTGCAGGTAGGGTAACCGGTGTAGTGCTGGACTGTGCTGTGCAGCAGTCCCACAGATGCGTGGAGAACTCTGTTGCGCGAAGGCCTTTGAGTTTTGCCGTGGTGATGTGCGGTGAAGGGATGGAGGCCCTGGAGTGGCTTCCATGTATCAGTTGACAAGCCCCGAGATCAGTTGTGTGTGATGGAAACACTCAACAGGATTTGTGTCAAGCGAGACCTCCTGGCGAAGTCGCAGGCAGGTTTTGTGTGGTGGTCCACAGCCATTCCTGCCAGTGGCTCCTTGTGCTGGGAGCCTTCAGCTGGAATCGTGTGTGCGGCAGGACAAGAAGGGCTCCTCAGAGACCCCTGAGGAGCACAGGGAGCTGTTGAGGAAATCCCTGGATGAGGTGAGCCTTTGCCTGCGTGCTGCGCCTCACAGAGCCATAGGCACCTGTTTCACGTGCTTTGAGACCTGCAGGGAGGAAAAAACGCCAAGGATCATTAAATATCATGAGGCAGCAGAATACTTCACTTCTTTCTTTTTTTTTTTTTTTTTGACAGAGTGACATGTGCTGTAGATATTGACACAGGCAGTTTGTGAAGGCAGTTTGGGCATCTGGAAGCTTCTCTGATGGTTTCGTCTTATCCTAAGTGGAGGCTTTCCCAGGCTGGGTGGTCTGGGATTAAATATTTAGCAGGGCTAAGTAAGAAAGTGATTAGTACCGAGATGATGATCAGGATTCACAACTCATTCTTGATCATGCAGGTTGCTTGCAAAAGTCTGTCCTAGTCTTTCTCCTAGTGCCTTCAGGATAAAATGGTGCAGCTTGTAGAATACGCACAGCTGAAATCACAATTTTTACGAATGTGAACGTGAGGATGGCCTGATTAATGGAGCAGAGCATCCAGCTTGAAAGTCGTTCCCAGCAGCTCCTAGGGAGGAAACGTGTTTTGAGTGTTCTCAGTGAAAGGGAGGTTTCCTTGTCTGAAAGCAACCTCGTGGTTAGTTTTGGCTCTTAGAAGCTTAAAAAAAAAAAAATCCCACTTTAAAAACAAAGGGGTTTTTTTAGTTGTTTTGGGGGTTAAAACATTTTTTTATTTCAGATTTTCTTGAGTTGTGCCCAGCTCTGCAGTTGGGGTTGTGGTCTTCTGACCACGGGCAGTCTGGAAGGCACATGAAATGAAAAACACAAAGGAGTGTAAGTTGCTGGTTTTGCTGTAAAGGGAAACTACCGTGGGAACGCTGCAGAAGCTGCTGTTCCCTCCCAGCCATTCCCTTCATTATCTCTGTAAACTTAAGACAGTTTGTCTGAGGCTATTTTTTGCCCTTCCCATGCTTAATACATTAAGACTACTCTAATCTCTGAAGCAAAGTGCTTCTAGACGTGGCTGCTAGTGAGACAGCTTCTAAAAATCAGGAGTACAGCAGCAACAAGTCCCGGGAGTTCTGAAGGGAAACCTGGCGCATCCTAAGTCCCAGAAACCCCGGGAGCAGAAAGACGTTGTTTGGCTGAGTTGTTGCTGAGCTGATGGAACGGAATAAAGAGTTGTAATCAGCTGTTTTCATCTGTGTCTAAACTCCATCAGATCTCCGTGTGGAAACACAGGCACCGTGGAGAGCTTTGGGAGAAGTTTAATGGAAATTTCATAGCAACAGCTTAATCAGCTCCTGCGACACTCTTCATGGCTGATTTTTGAAATTGCAGCAAATTACTGCGAAACCCCGAGATTTTAGGTAGAGGGGTCCAATGTTGTCTGTAAATGGCAAATTGCCTTTTCCCTAAAAAACCAGTTAATAAAAATTGGCAACTTTCCTCAGTATACAGGAAGATAAATATAAAGGTACAAGAAAAATGGCAGTAGGAGTTACACAGCAGGGGAGGTCAGCTTGCAGGTTCCTTGAGAGTTTTCTCGTACCTACAGATTTTGTTCAGCACTTCAGTTCATAGTGAAATAGTGTAAAAAATGAACAGGTCCTCGTAGCAAATTGCTGCTAGAGTGCGTTAGGGCTTCTCTTATTTAACACTGAAAGGTTCAGTTGTGTAATAAAAATTGTTAACAAGCTCATTTCAAGTCTTTGAACTCGGAGGATGTTTGCTGCCGGCAGTGGAATTTATAACTGCCCTTTATATCCACCTTAAGAGTTCGTAAGTTACATTTTGGCCATGAATCTTGGGATGATCTGAGGTGTAGATCCATCTTGGATCTGTGTGTGTTTATTACCGTATCTTCTTCATTTTTTTTCTGTTGCTGGATTCTTACGTGCTGTGCAAATTAGCCTTCCAGGATATAATCCTCAGTTAACTGTATCTGAAAGCACTGCCCCACGCTAGGGATGCTTTTTGAGATGTTTTGGCTGTTTTTTAAGCATTCTTGGTTTCGCTTGGGCCTCCTGTAAGTAAAAGTTCATTTTTGTTTTTTCAGCTGCAGTTGAAGTAGTAATTGAACTGAGCTAGTGAGATGAAGTAAGTAGAACAACAAAACACCAGCAGTCCTCTAAAATTTCCCCATGCAGAAGAAGCTACTCTGAGTTCCTTGGATTGGGATTTAAGGCGTTAATCTGAAAACTTGGGTGTCCTGGTGTGGTTTCAAGAGCACCACAGGCACACGGCTGTAATACTTAAATTGGAAAAGACTTGAAGAGCTTAAGTGGTCAAGTGAGCTGATTTGAAACACAGAATTCATTTTATAAATCTTTTTTTCTTTTCTTTAAGCCTAACAGTCTCCATCAGAATCCTGGAATAAGGCCTTTGGATTTTGCAGGGCCAGGATGTCTGGCTTGACCGCTGTGTGATGCGTTTGCTTTACTGCCGTTGCTTTCGTGTCCCTGGGTCCTCACAGATGTGACTGAACATGCAACTAATTGGGCCCTGTCCCCGTGAGTGTGTGACATCCCGAGGTGCAGTTCGCTCCCAGATGCTGCTGCATTTCTTACTGTTCCTAGACTGGGTTCCAGACCTAATGCGTATTTTCTAAAAAATTCTTAAATATTACTGTCTTTTTTGTGTGCTTTATTTAATTCAAGTAATCGGCGAATATCTGGGTTGCAAAAGAAACCCCCCAGCATAAAGTGACCACTGCAGAAGGTGGAGTTCAATATTGGCGGCACCATGTGAATTTGTTTACTTCCTCAGATATTTCTTCAGGAAATGTCCTTATAAACATAATTCCCGTGTGCAGGCTGGAGCCAAACGCCCCACATTTTAAGCCAGTAATTCAGTTCTGCAAAGAGAATGGTTTCTCTGGAAGAGCTTTGGCTGAGAATTTCCTCGTCTGTCAAGGCTGAAGGCAAATGGGATTATGTGTGTTTGTTTTTTTCCCCTCTGTCTGTGTTTTAAAACCAAAACTGTTGGTGCTTGTTTAGGATATGGCCGATTTGCAATTGGATTTAGGAATTTTAAAATCAATGCTGCAGATCCAAGATAAGCAAGAAGCCTTTGTTTTGGGGGTTAAGGGAACAAGCCCTTTTAACTCGGCGTTAAATAAAAATTTGCCAAAATTTGCTATTAGTGTCTTTAGGGCATCTGAGCAGAATCCACGGCTGCCTTGGTGGACGTTGTGTGTTTTCTTCTGAAGTGCTGTGCTGCTGGATTCTTGATGGTGTGGCTCTGTAGGTGACTCAGCTGAAGATGTGCTGTGTCTGTAGAGCTTCTGCACCGGTATGGGACTTCCTCTGTCCTGTCCTTAACTTTTGATGTGTTGAGAAAGAAAACTGTTGGTGAGGAAGGATTAATGCTGGAAAATGGTTTGGGTGAGGTCATTTAGCTGGTGTGTACTTAGGGAAAAAGTCTTCCTTAAGGTGCAGTTCCCTTTGCCGGTGAGTATCAGCGTGTCTTGGTGTTCGTGTGGGAATTCTGGTGACCTCCATCCAGTCATTGTGCAGTGTCCACAGGAATCCTGGAAAAAAAATAAAAATAAATCCATTGTTGACCAACGAAGGGCAGCATTTCCTCTCTGTTTCCACGGAGCAGTGCTTTGTGTTAGTCGGTACTGGGCGAGGTTATCTCAGTATTCCAGATGTTTTTCAGCCAGGTTATCCCCCACAGGCCGTCCCGAGCTCGTGACTGTGCGGAGAGCTGAAGCCACGTGGAGGTATTCCTTAACTCTGGTGTCACTTCATTTTCACATGAGGTAATAGTTGTGCACCAGGCTAAAAATCAGCCACAAAGCCAAGCACGTCTTAAATATATCCTCACTTGTGCTTGCAGTATTTTCTTTTAGGCTGGGTGTTGTCATTAGGATGATTTTGCTGGCGTTACCCAAAGCAGTTTGGACAAATTCAAATTACTGGTGTTTGATGTACAGGAGTTATTCCTCTCAGGTATTTTACCTGCATCCTCAAATTCCAGGAGGATAATAGGAAATGAGCTGAAGTAAACCTTGATTTTATGTTGTTCCCTGCCCCACCCCAATAGCTTGTGTGGTATTAATCATCAGGAGTGGACAACACATCCAAATAGGCAGCTGCTCAGAGCTAGAAAACAGAGCTAGAAAGATGTTGGAATGTGAAGAAATAGGATGAAATATTGCAATTTAGAATATCAGTTTGGGGCTTTGGCTTCCATTCTCCTCAAGTTCAACTTGGAACAATCAGAAAGTGTCTAGATTCTTTATTTTTTAGGTTAAAATTGAAGCCATCTTGCGCGCAGTAATACGAGTTCAAACTGCTGCTCGTATTTGGTCCCAGGTTTGCTTCCCCTGGCCCTGATGAACGAGGAATGGTTGTTTCTAGGTCTGTGCATCTGTCCAGCCGTGCAGGAGCAGTTTTGGGGATCACAACCCCAGCAGAAGGGGGAGTATCTGAAACCCCTTTCTGGGGCAGGGAGTGATTCAGAGATAAGAGGAGGAGGAAGGTCGCTCTTATCCTGGCAGCTGTGCCTCCCAGTTCTTCCCACACACGAGAAAAGAACGAAACACTTGACGGGAGAAGCTGGAGCTCCCTCGTGCCTCTGTGTCTGGCAGGTGACTCACGTGTTTTCCGGTCCCGGAGCTTTCCCCTTTCCAAACCCCAGGTATTCGTGCCTTTTGTTCGGTCTTGTCCTGAAATGCTTTGCCAGTGGAATTTTCCTCTTGATGCTGTTCTGCAGGTGCGAATTGTTCTCCTCCACAGAATGGGGAACAATGCTTTAATGAAGTTGAAATTTTCAAGTCATGATGTGACTCTAGTTTTTTTTTTCCTCAAGTGCTCGGTGCTGTTCAGCCCCTGCATCGGCGTGGGTACTAATCCCACTGAAGTTGGGGGAGTTGGGCTTGGAGGAAGGGAAAAAAAAAAAAAAGGCATTCAGTGCTCCTCCCAGCCACTTGGGAAATGATCTCGTTGAAAAAAACCTCAGCAGGAGCAAAAACACGTTTCCAGTTGATCAGTTCCTGGATCCAGTTTGTCAGGCACGAGAGCTTGTGCTGACACAGCGAAGAGCAGGAGCTGGGACAGGGAGGAGGATGAGCGCTGCCTCTTTCCGTGGGATAATTCATTTAAACGCCTGCCACAGAAAACACTTGCTTTGTTCCCGAGGACTCCAATTGGTAAGAATGGGACAGATCAGCGAGAATTTCTGTCTTCAAGGGCAAGTTAGTCCTCTTGACACTTCCTCTGCATCTTCTCTTTGAAAGTGGCTGGAACAGATAAATCACACCGAATTCTTTCTCTTTTTTTTTTTCTTTTTTGCGTGTAGCTTGAAAACTCAGAGCTTCTTTAGATAAAATCAGCACTGACTTTTGTCTCTGGTATTTGTTCAAGTTCTTGAAAGCAGCGTATTAAGGATAGGGAGAAAGAGAGGAATTAAGCAGGATTTCATTAAAATGCTGCAGCATTTTGGTTTATCACCATCACTTTTGTGTCATTTAGTGCAGCGCAGCAAAGGAGTCACTTTGGAGACCGACTAAAAAAGTCACAAAGCACAATTGTGATGGTAATCATAACTCAAAAACCCAAGCCGGCTAAAAGAAAAAAAGCGCTTTGAGCATAACAGTCTGCTCCATGGATGAACATATGCCTTCTGTCCATCCCCGTCACTAACAGAAGTGAAAGTTGGCATAACAGCATGCTGGTATTTTTGTGGAGAATCAGCTTGATCAAGGAACTCCTCAGGGATAAATATAGTGGCCAACTTTCTGTGCTAAACTTCAGAAAAGGGCTTCTCTGGAGCTCGCACGAGGGGGAAATGTCTACAGGTCTGTGTAAAATCCACTTGTGTCTTCAGGGTGAGAAAATTCTCCTGGTGTCTTTAAGCTGAGGTGGGTTTTAGAAACGTGCTAGACCCTGCTGGGTTCTGCAGAAATGCTCAGGCTGGAGAATGGCACAGTGTGATGGGTGATTTAACACTTCCCTCTGCCAGGAGGGGGGAATCTCTCCCTCCGCGTCCTCTGCAGCTGAGCGCTGGTGGAACCGCTGTGCCGAGTGTCCTGTTTGTTATGGAAGTTGATATGGATGCTGATTCCTCCTCTGCTTTGAACAGTTGAGGGCTGTTGTGTCCCAGCACCACTTTAGTTACGTCAGAGTACGGCCAAAACCTCGATCAGGCCTTGAAAAATCTTAGAATAATAATTTACTGGTTTTGAGGAAGTGTGTGAAGTAGTGACACCCAATCAGCACTTCCTTGGGTGAATTACACTTGAAGTAAGGTTACCAGTAGAACTCTCAATGAACTTCATTTAAAAAAAAAAATTTACATTAAAAAAAAAATTGCCAAAATGTTTTCAAGAAAGGCAGATGTGTTCAGTGGTGGCTTTCATTGTAATCCAGAATTGGCCGTTGCAGAGTACACAGCCTTTCCAAAAAACCATTGGAATACTTGTTAACAGAAATAATTCAAGGAATTGATTTCGTAACAGAAGTATTGTACACCCAGTCCAGAAGATGCTTAATTTTTTAAAGAACTTTTTGTAAACTTCCAAAGCGTTTATTGAACTTGGTCTCAGTGAAATAATTCCTTCAGGCTCTGTGAGCATGATGTAATTTAAATGTGGTGGAGGGGAGGAGGTTCTGCTGTGGGAGGGCAGTGCCTGTGTGCTGCGTTGACAGGGAACCTCAGCTCGCCTCCTAGGGCAGTGAGGGGTTTAGCCACACAGTTGAGGGTTTAAATTTTTTATTTTTGGACTCTTGAACACCTTTAGGATTAGTCTTGGTCTGAAATCAGGCTCTTCTGTGAGCACATCTCGAATTGCGGGCTAATGTACGCGAGTTAAATGTTGTATCTTCGGGTAATCCGAGATAAACTGAACCTGTGGTTTTATTTCTGAAGGCCCAACAAAAAGAGGAGGTGGGGAGCAGGAGGTGTTGAACTGCAGTGTTCAGCCAGAAGGGTTTCCACCTGGCAGCTGCTCCAGCTACACCGGCAGTAAATGCTGCGAGTTGCGCTGAGTGGTGCCCAGTCTGTCCTGATCTTCCAGGGAACCTCAGGTGAACGAGGAAATGAGCAGCCATCTTAAACAAAAAGAGAGATCCCATTAGCGTCTCATTTTTTATTCCGTTTATGTATTTTTCCTTCTTCAGCCTTACCTAACAGCTTGCTCTGTTAAATTCCAGGCGTGATATTGCTGTCAATACACTGAGTAGGTTTCCCAGCCATTTTAGTCCGTGAATTTGAAGCTGCCAGCGAAGTAACTCTGATTATTGAGGGTTTTATAAAAGAAAGAAACATCACGTACATTGTTATGGTTCCTGCTTTTGGAATAGGTTTCAAAATCTGGTATTAACCGAGTCCAAATTCATCATGAGCAGCCTATCTGAATATAGAGCTGTTGAAACAACCATCTGGTTCACAGCCAGGAAAAGCAAGACGGGGACATCCCGATCCAGCAGGGCCTGGATTAGGATTTGACATGAAAATACTCAATATAACATGCACTCAATTAGAATTCATGCATGGAAGTAAGTGCTGGATGAGGCCACTTGAAAAGGAAGAGAGACTTTGTCCTAAAAAGTGGCTTTTTCTGGTTTAAGGTTTCCTAATACATGTCCCTCATTTCACTTGTGTTTTTCCCAAAACCGGGGTTCTTTAGTGTGTTCAAAGTCCTTGGCCCGAGGACTTGGAGCATTGTATTACCCAGTGAAAACTTACTGGGTTTATTTTATGGATTACTTTAAAGGAAGATCTCTTACAGAAAGCTCCCCTTAGACACAAATGTGTGCCAGTAATCTTACAACTCTGCCAAAAATCTTTTTAAAATGCTCATGTAACTTTGTCTCCCTTTTTCACCTTTGGTCAGGTATGTTTGGATTTGCATTGGGCAGTTCCTCCATAGCAAAATTATCAGGGCTATCTTCACCTGGTTGCTTTTTAGTGATGTTCTGGTTCAGTTCATCTTCGGGGCAGTGCTGTGGATGAGTAAAGATACTTCCTTTCCTCCTTTTTCCATGCTTGGGTTTGCCTTAGGGAGTTGAAATCCAAAAGAATGGAGCTGACCAGGGCAGAAGGCTGATGAGCAGGGTTTGTCTCTCTCTGTGCCAGGATGCTGCTTGCTTGCTGGGCTGTAAAACTCTGCTCAGGTGTCAGAGGTGTTTAGGCAGAGATAAAGACGTAAATCAGCAATGTTTCTATATTGTGCATCTCGCTTCTGTCTCGAGATGGATGGTGTGAGAATAAGGGGCTGCTGATAAAGGGAGGATGATTAGCTCACGACTCCTGACCGGAGTGCTGCAGTCTCCCTCAGACAGAGCCTGCTTTTGGCATTCCCTGTCTGCAGGTTCCTGGGAAAATTGCTGTCAGCCCAGCGCTTTTGGGCTGAGCTCGTATGATCTCTTGGTGAATCCTTACATTTCTCCTAACTTCCTGGCGTGATGGTGCTGCCTCCTAATTCAGTTGTGGAATTAATCGCCTTTTTTAATTGACCCTTGAATGAGAAATCATCTCTGAAATGGTAGTTCAGCTGGAATGCTGAATAGTGTTATGCAGTCTTTTAAAAACATAAAAAACTTCGGGATGTGTTAATTGTGCTGCTTTCTAAGGTATTTAAGTCAGACACCTTTTCAAGATTCTGGTTTCCCTGGAGCTGTGGCAAGCCTAGATCTCAAGGATGCCATAAGGAGTAGAATTTCATCTTTCCCAGCTTTGTCTCTTTACCAAAATGAGTAACACTAACTGAACAGGAAACACCGAATGTGTCAGAAGGGTCCGGAATGCCTTGTTGCTGCCCTGGGCCAAGTGAAGAATAGGCTGGAGAGAAATTAAAGATCTGCCATGGAAAAAAAACCGGTTTTGAGTGGGAAATCATCTTGGATGGTCAAAAAAAAAAGTTGTTACATAGTTGTTGGAGAAGAAAAGTATGTGGCTTTGTTATCGAAGTTTCCTTGTCTGTGGGAGGTGACGGAGCTGAATCGAGGGGGGTGTGATAATGGGAATGGGCAGCAAGGAGCATCTCGTGACTGCAAAACTCACGTGAAAGTTCCTCTGCAGCTCTTGGCAGCAAAGTCCGAAATGCTCAGAGATACACGCTGAATTATAGGGCTAGGGGAATAAAAAAATCAGAATAAAAAAATCAGAATAAAAGTATGTCTTCAGTATTTATCAGGTTAAAAGCCCATCTTCCCTTCACATCCCCACGTCAATAATGGAAATGAAGAAGGTAGGTTTCTTTTATTTGAAATCCACTAAAGCGCCTGCCTGAAGGATGTTGGAAATTTAGCCAGGCTGACTACTGCCGAGCTGTGATGGCTGCAAGATGTGAAGAGAAAGAAACCAATATACAACGTGAAAATAGGAAAAAACAGATGAGGGTCGTGACTTCGGGCGGCGCCTGAGGTTTGGGTTTGGACTGACTTGTTTTTATGTAGCCACCGAGGATCTGGGGGAAGGAGCTGGATGAATCTCTCCGGAGGGAGAACCCGAAACAGCAGGTTTAAAGCTCATTTTGTTTTGTATTGACGTAGAACTAAGGGACCTTAAAAATGGCACCAAGTGGTGACTGACTGTGCCACAAAGCAGAGATTATGCTTTTGGGGCATAACAAGATTTTTGTATTTAGCAAAGAAAAGAGGGTACGAGGAGCAGCAGAGAAGAATGTTTTCAGTGTCTTGGTGGATATACTGGTACGATGGAGAGCTGCAAGTTACAGGCACGGCTGGGGCTGTAGTTCCTAATGAAGGCTGATAAATCCTGGTGCGTTTATCTGGAGCAGTGAGTACCCTTAGGGGTGTCTGTTTGGGGAAACAGTCAGTTCTGGCTTAGTTGTAAAGGGGTTTGAAAAACTGTTTTCGTTCTAAGAGCAGATAAGAAGAACTGGGTTCAGTCCAGCAAAATGAGCGTAGCTGGGAGTATCATCACTCTAAAAAAAGGAAGATTTGGGCCCAACGCAAGTTTGAAGCAGCCTTTGAAAAATCTATCTGGGTATTCCTTGTACCATTGAGTATTTTTCTTGGATATCAACAATTCTCCTGTATCTTGTCATGGCTTTTTATTTCATGTTAAAAGAGCAAACTTGGTCATTTGAACGTTTTAATGATGGGATTTTGCCCTTGGTGAATTGACTGAGTTTTCTGATTTCAGGGATATTTTTAACTAATGTGAAATGCTCATCTTGTGTATCTTGTTCGGATTTTCATTGTGGTAGGTACCTCAGTTTTCAAGGTATTCCATAGGACAGCAGTGGGGGTTTTGCCTCTTGGCACTCTGCATTGAGCAGATAATCAAAATGTCACAAAATCTGGGCTGGAAACCCACTCTGTTTTTTGGTCTTAACTGTCTCAGTTCAGTTTGGATACAGTTTCGGATTCTGTCTGACTACTTCTGGAAAGGGAAATACTTGGGAAAGCCTGGTAAAGGGGATAACTGAGTGATAATTTGTTCTGTTTTGAGGGCCTGTTTCCAACTCTGCTTTTTTTTTTTTCTCAGAGTGATTTGGTTTTTTTAGTAATTAATGCACCTGATGATTTTGCTGAATAAGGTGTTGGTAGCTGCATGGGACAGGGTTTAAACAACCCAACCTTGACAGTGTGCTCTGTGGCTCTGAAAACACACAAAAAAAGTGTGTTTTCATGCTTTGGGACAGTTGGTGACCAGTACTGCTCGATCAGCTGTAAATAGACAACAATGTGCTTTTGTGATATAAGAGTGGGAATTGTCTGATCAATTGTCCAATGCTCACATTTCTGGGTGCCAGAATCTGTCTCGGATCAATGGTTGAAATGCTTGTGCTCCAGGGTGACGTGACGCCGGCTCACAATCCGCGGTGGCTTGCGTGGTGCCGGAAGGTTGGGATGAAGGATCTTCCTAAAAACCGTCTGCGAGCTCCTGAGCGCGTACAGCTCCGCTCTGCGTGAGCAGCTGTGCTCTTGGGGAGGTTTTCATCCTCCCTTTGGTCATTTCCACGCAGTTCCCAGTGCTGTGTGGGGAGCTCAGTGCAGAGTAACCAGCCTGGATTTGTACCCACCCCGAGCTTTGCTTTTCCCAGAACACTCTCAGGATTCCCCTTGCTTTGACACGCTTCATGTGGCTTGAAACAGGACTTGCTTCCCTTTTTTCAACAGTCTCCTCAAGCTGCACCTCAGATGTTCTCTCTCCCACCTCCTGTGTGGGGAACAGAAGGGTTTTGTGAGTTTTAGGCTCACAGAGTGTATGGGACGTGATGGATGGGCACAGCTCAGACAGCTGCGTGGTTTTAGGGCACCTCTTGATCAGGAGAAAAAGCTGATTTTTAGTAGTGGATGGTAATAAATGAGGGCACTGAGTGGATCGTGCCCTTCAGCATAAAGCTAAATAAAGATCGTTAGCTTTCAGTAGGAGCTGAGATGCTTCGAAGAGATAATATGTTTTATCTTTTCTAATCAAACGGCTCAGGTAATTCCTAGAGCTGGACTTGAAAGTGAGGAAGAAATGGGTTTGTGTTTACCTGTGCAGAATTGGAGATGTATTTCCTGACCTGTGTGTAGAACCCAAAATCACACGGTAGAAATATAAAAGAAATTAATCACAAGGGCCTAAATATATTTTTTTTGCTTTTCCCCTAGAAAGTTCTTTTTTATTTTATTTCTTCCTTTATTTCTCAGGAACAGAATGGAAGCATGCGTTAAAGCCTTTACTTTACACCACTATGAGATCTTCAGTAAAACATAAAGAGTTGGGGCTGGGCTTTTTGGAATTTGGTATTCCATAGGGTAAATATTTTTGAAGTATGAAAGAAAGTGTGAGATCTCATTTGGCAAACAAATGCTTCCTTCTAAGCCGGCACCAGAGAGCTGCAGATCGAGGTGGGCCAGGGGAAAAGAGGAGGGATTGAGTACTGAGGTTTTGAGCGTAGAATTGGGAGTGTTTTGTTTGCTGCCCTCAAACGAATGTTGAGGGTGACTTGCTGGAAGGTTTTTCACGGCCCTCGTGGCTCACACGTAGAACCCGAGTCCTGGCGTCTCTCCTGGTGTACGGGAAGCTCTGAATTATCCTTTGGGTTTGGGTTTTGTAAATGAAGCGATGCTCTTGCAGACAGGGCTCCGTGGTTCCCCAGGTGGAACGGGAGGTGGTTCAGCTCTGGAGGTGATTGTGCTCCTTCTTCTCCTGAAAATCTTGTGCTTGTTTCATAGAGCTGGAGGGGACGATGCCGCTCGGTTTGCCCTGGCCGGAGCAGACAGCTGCCTTTGTTCCTGTGTAATGCTCTCTTCCCATTTGAAAATGTTTTCCGCGGTGTCATGTGTGGAGCATCTCTAGCTCAGTGCTAAGCTGTGTGTTCTAAGCTTTTTTTTGTGTGTGTGTGATATAAGGTATCTTAATTCTTTCTGAGCCTCAGAAGAGTGAATAACTTGTCTTTTGAGACATGAGTGTTATGTGGGAGGTGGTGGCTGGTTTTTCTTTTTTTCTTTTTTTTATATATATACAAAGAAATCCTTCAAGCTGTCAGGGACAGCTTTGTACTTGGGCTAATGTTTGTGCGCTGTCGCTGGATTTCATGTACACGGGAACAGTTGCGAGGGCCTGCTGGGGATGTTGGAAATGCCACCCTAAAAGCGTGATTCCAGAAGAACCATGGAATATTGTTCTGTGGTTCTTCCTCAAATTAATTCCTGTAAAACAGTGTAAAATCTGGCGTGTTCCCCAAAGTGGAAAAACAGTACGGACAGCCTGGGCAGCTGTTGAGTTTGTGTAAAATGAGGGGCTTTGTGAAAGGTGAGTAGGATGTAATTCCCATTTTTGGTGGTTAAATAGCATTTTTAAATGGAAGGATATAGCTATACCTAAATTTTATACTGATCAACTGGACTTTCTCTTTGTGATGTTACTAGCCAGTCTGGCCAGCTTTCTAAATCCAGGTAAGAATATTCTTGCTGTTGAGTGAGTGTTTTCAACAATTAGAGTATTTTTTTGGGAAAAGATAGCATTGATTAAACTGATTATGAGTGTTTCTTCAAGTAAAAATGTGAATTTAATTCCTTTGGCCATTAGACTTCTTCGTGCTCTGCTAAAATGACATCCTGAGAGAGGAGATTTTCGTGGGGTTGACGAGATTTATTATGCTGCATGTTTTGAACTGGAAAATGAGTTATTCTGAGAGCTGCAGATACAATTGCTCAGTGATTTTGACCTGCTGCGTGCAGAATTGGTATCCCTGTCTCCTAGGGTTATGGAGTATGTAAAATACCATTTTTCGGTCCATTTGGTGTTTTGGGTTAAGTGTGTAGGTACGAAGTGGATACTCATCTTGGTGGGTCGATGGTGGTGTTTCTCCAAGCTGCATTGTGGAGACCTCTCTCCATGCGGTCACTGCCTTTTCCTGTGGGTTCTGGAATTCCTGCCGCCCTGGAGCCGGGCGGAGGAGGAGAGGATGAGGGCATTTGGGAACACGGCAGCTGCTGGAGCAGCACTTGAAAGAGGTTCAGGAGATTTCGGTGCAATGGGAAGGCAGGTCATAGCACAGAAACAAATGTGGCATGGCACGGATCTGCCTAATCTAAGGGCTGGGGTTTCTGCGAGTTCACGGCGGGGAATGGGGTGAAACGATCCACGGGATACGTGAAAACGAGCGGGCTGCGCTGGGTTTTTTGACGTTTATTGCGGTGTTTTGGCAGCGCGGAGGTGGCGGCGGAGGGGCGCGGGGTGGGCGTTGGGAGCGGCGCGGCGCGC
>VYZT01049665.1:1190-11736 GCA_013400735.1 Pomatostomus ruficeps | reverse complement strand
CCTGGGGAGTGCCATAATTAGTTTGTCTTTCAATCCACACTTCATGCATTTGTTTTGCTATAGATGTGAAAAATAGTAAATCTGATTCAAACTCATTTATTTGTGCCTGGAAATGTAAATTCAGCTGCATGTTCCATCATTATACAACAAGGTGTCAACTGGATCCAAGAAGAGCTTTAGAACCTTGACACACCACTGCAGTCTTTTAATCAAAAATATGCAGAAAAGAATACCTGTTTGTGATTAAAAAAGAGAAGAAAATAATTATTCAGTAGGTTTAGAGTCTATTTCCAAGAAGAGGAGGAAAAAAGTAAACAATATTCTAATAGTTAATTTTTTAAAAATTATTTTTACTATACATGAAAAAGCACCTGCTGTCAACAAGATTGTTAGTAGAAACAAAATATGTGCCTCAGAAAAGTGTGTGCTGTGATGCAAGTTGCTTTCTACCACCAAAATTAATATCCACCTGAGACCCATCATTCAAAACCAAAAGCCTGTAGAACGTACACAAGTGCAGATTTATCCCCTGCAATTCATTAAAATATCTTCTAGAATAGCGACTCTGTTTTTATTCAGAATACAAAGGGTATATACAAAGCCCTAAAGAGCAGTCAAGAGACTCATGGCTCTAGGTCCCAAATTGAGAAGCAGTTTAATCCTTTTTTAATAAAGCGAAGCACATTCCTACATTTTACCTTGTCCTACTCTGTGTCTATCAGAACTGACTGAAATATTGATATTGAAGAAGATAAACAGCATTATAAAGTTATGTCATAAATCAATCAGAAAAACTGAGAGGACTAAAGCACAGAAAACAATCAAAAGAGTGAAGCTGCTAAGGATGCATTGAACTGTGGGTGAGGAAACTAACTGAACTCCCAAGCACAAGAATCCTGTCTTCCCAAGAATTTTCCAGGTGTACTACCACAATCAGAGATGCAGCCTAAAGGCATAGGGGCTGCTGGTGATGCCTAATCAAAGAGAGGAGCAGGTGCTGTGCTAGAATCCCCCTCAGGCTCTAGAGAACAGTGCTAGAAATCTTCGCAGCCATAGTGTACCACAGGGAAGAATTCATTGCTAATGTGTGTTTTGGGTAAGAAAGTGAAGCTAATTGTATTTGTTATGTCAATTTATGGTGTTGGCAAAATGAAAGCCATACAAAGATATATTTTAGAACTTCAGTTTATTCATACCTTCACACTTGAATTATCCCTTTCTAATGCAGCTCCAGACTTAGTTCCACATACTCAGTTTTGAATGTTGCTCATCAAGATCTTGTGAAAAGTCAATAGAAATATAGAAGTATAAAACTGAATTTCTAATGATGAAGCATAATTTCCTAACATCTTCTATGATGCATCCACAAGATAAATTACATACAAGTAAATACATATCTGGGGTTCATAAAAGCTTTAGGAATCCATTCCACAAAGTGTTGCTTTCAAAAGTATCATTGTTTCCTATCACTTTAAATTCAAATAATTACTGATGAAAGGTGTTTGTAATTAATAAAAATAGATTGGGAACGAAATGAAAGCTAACTTTATGTGAGCCAAGGGGGCAACAGTAGAAGCAAAAAGCTAGCAGTAGTAACAGATATATATCACAGCACCCACAAAACCTGCTTTAGTTTTCTAAAAATACGTAGCAGTGCACTGATGTTTATAAAATATATTTGAAAGCACAATGCCAGCACCAGCAGTACAGAAATGTACAACGTTGCATGCTAAAAGCTGTGGTTAACACCATAAAAATACAAATCAGGGCATACTCAGCAGCAACACCATCAACATTGCATTTCAGATCTTTTACAAATCAGCAGAAACATGACACAAATTCATATCAAGGTATGTTCAGAGTAATATCTGGGACTCTTACTGTTGCAGCTAGCCCTTTTCTTTTATGCCTCCTGCCTTTCTTCATAATATTTTGCAATGTGTTAGATTTATAGTTCTCATGAAATGGAAACTGGTCCTCCTAACTGATGTGTAAAACCAGATTATCCTATGGTGAAATCCAGATCACAACAGATGTTCACATAAGCAAGCACACAAAATGTGTGTGAAATCCATATGAAAAAACCTGTATTTACACAAGCTCTAGCTACCTTGAAAATGTGTATATTTAATATACTTCTTAATAAGAACTTCACTGAACAATTTGCTATCAACTTTTTGGTAGCAAGTTTTCAAAATAAATGCTGTTCTTGCTACTTCAGCTTCATGGAAAAGCATATATGCATGAAAAATTTGACTAAACAGAGATTTCATTTTCTTCCAGGGGTTTTTGAAGTTAATATCTTAGTGTGCTAGCATTTTTGTGACCACAAGAGGATTTTCAGTAAATTTATCCATATGTGGTTTAAAACTTGAGTTTCTCTATGCTATTAATCACATTCAGTTTCTGCAGAGCTATTGAAGAATCTGTGGATCTTGCACTGCAAGATTCTTATCTCTAGAAAGGACTAGGTTTGTTGCTACATATGATTTATCTTAGGGAAAATACAAACAGCTAGCACATTGTTGTCACTGAAAGAGAACACATGCACCCAAACCCTTTCTTAATAATAGAATTTTTACATTAGAATTTTGGCTAGTGTCTCACATAAAGAAATTATGTTCTGCAGTTAGATTGGATGCTGCATAAAGAGAGCACAGCTTAGGAGAAGACTGTCTTTCTTGTTACGTGTCTTTATGTCACACACAGTTATGAGTCCTAATAAAGTTGCATCACCTGTAACAAAACTGTTGTTGCATGCAGGCCCCAGAAACCATCATCCAGGGCAATCAGGCTGTGGTCTCAGATCCTGGTAGAGACTTCTTCTCAGAAATACTACAGAAAATATGAAATACATGTGAGGAACTGGGTTAAAGTTCACTTGAGACTTCATTGCTTCAGAGAGTATTACTGGAGACATATAACTGGATTCTGCAATCCTTGTATTGCTTGCATAGTCCAAAGGAAGAGAATTATTTTAGAAGGCCTGATGCTTTGGGCTGCATCTAGACAAGAAAATTTCCAAACCAATATTTGTTTGACCTGAAGTAAGCCAGTCAGTATCACTGCAGAGTCTCACATCACAGATCACAGGATGCAGCATGTTTTTTTTTTTTTTAAGATTTAAAGTGTTTATTTCATGGTTATGACTGACTGATGGATTTTAGAGACATTAGTGTTTAGAAGATCACAGCCTCTTCTTGACTGTTCTGAGGAGAATTTCCTGGCAGGATGAAGTGCTATCAGAAGTTGATAAAAGTTTAGTAACCACACTAAAAGCATGCACCTAATTCTTATGTGTCTTCTCACAAGATAAACAAAATGTTTGTCATTTTTTTTTTCTGTCTCTTCTAGGCAATTTGAACATCACATTGCAGGATAATACTTCTACACCTAAAAGGACTTTTGCTAAATTGGTCCTGGGAAACCCTCATCAAGGTTGTAGCCCCTTGTCAGAAAGAAGAGATTTGGGTCTAATTCAATAGCAAAGAACTTTCAGAAAGCCCTCAGTATCTACATATGCAGAAGAGGGAGATATCCATCTGAATATCCAAACAAGAAATGACTCTAGTTTCTGTAGGTGGGTTAGAATTTTTTGCTCTTACTGGTAGGTAAAATATTTCTCCAGCAGACACAGCTCCTTGTAGAACCGAAAGTTGTGCTGTTTCTGAACTTCAGAAAAGTAATGCTGTTTCAGAACAACTGGAACTCAATTAGGAAACATCAGTGTTATACAAATAAATAATAATGAGGCTTGTTATAAAATCTATAACTCAGACATTGTTTTTTCAGAATATTTCCTTTCTCAGGCAAATGGCAATATTAACACTACTCACCTCTCCTAATACTTTCCAGTTAGCTATAGCAGCAGAAGGTAAAGTATACACTGACTGAAGTGTCTTGTTATATGCATTATGAGAAGCAAATGTCAAGAATGGGAAAACGCTGTTGGACTTGTCTAATTCTTGGCTAGTAATCTGCTGGTATCAGAGATAAAAGAAAACAGAAAACCAGCATTAAATGGCACAGGAGAGGAAAAGTCAAGATATATGATAGGTTTGAACAGGACCTCCAAGTAAAAAAAAGTGCTACATCCAACTGTTAATGTCATACAAATATTTTATTCAGTTCAGAAGAAAACCTGCATTTTATATTACTTACGTGGGTGGTCACTCAACTTGACAGACATATACCAAACTTTTTTTTCAATAGCAGAAAAGAAAATAGAAATGAAAAAATTATCCACCAAGAGCATAATTGATTTCAAATAAAAAAACCCCCAACACCCTGACTTTAGTGCTGTCTGTTGACTGATAAATCATAGATCAAAATCCCTCCTATGAAATATTGAAACAAGCCTTATACTCCTCAAGCATAGATTAGCACTTTAATGATTTGCACATACTAAAGACCATTTGAATCCGAAATAAATTCAAAATGCTGTACCAGTGTCTGACTTAATTTCAATTTTATAGTCATCTGTTTATGACAACTCCAGTCATATTGTTTCTGAAAAGAAGATGAAAATTCAAAAAGAATGCTTTTAAATATGCAAACCATAGGAATTTTCACTGTAATGGAATGCTTAGTTTTACTCCTTATAGGCCTCCATATATAAGCCAGATATATGTTCAGCAGCTCCTATGGCTAAACTTTTCAGCATACAAATCACCTTTAATCTTCAACAGAAATTTTTTTCTACTTTGCTTTCTGGAATAATTGACAATTGTTTTCCAGGTAGCAAGATTACCTTTTTTTCTGCAGATATTCCTTCTGTTAGCAGAGTTTCTTCTCCTGTCAGTTCACAAATGGCATGCCTTGTTTTTTGTAATAAATAATGTGCAAACTTATGCAGGTCAAACATATCAAACAGATAATAAATTGCTGTCAGGATTGGCTTGCCAATGATAAGAAGTTGAACTAAGGTTGTGACAAATTTTCCTGTAGGCCTTAATTGTGTACTTGAATAGAAAGTCAAGACTTTTTTTTTAGTAGATGCCATCTGTAAAATACTTAGTTGTCCTCTACTCTGTCAGTGAATTCTCTTTGGCTTCAGAAGATACGCCTACTTTTTCATTCTTTGTGCACTTGATTAAAAGATGAAACCCATCAACACAATTAAGCTACAATCAGTCTTTGAACTAAACCATATGTTCCTTTTTCCTCATTGCATAAAAGAAGTTGCAGGCCATTAAGTACCAAACCTTTGCATTTAGACATACTTTTACACTTTCATGACACCAATGTTTTTATATCTATCTGAAACTGTGTATGAAAATCCTTTGAAATACAATGCACTTCATACTTGCTCACGCTTAAAAAAGTTTGAGCCCCATATTCAAACTGTTTGGAGCATGGTCCCAAGGGATGGATTTCTTCATTATTTAAATTGATGAATTTTAGTTCTACACAGGCACATTTTCCTATAGAAGAAAATCTCTGATTTTATTTAGTACAGAAGGATGGGCAATAACATTCTTTAATTTCATTTGAGTCCCAAAAGAAAAAAACCAAACTCTTAAAAATTCTGTGATGACATTATGGCAAAATTAGCACTGTTCAACTGTCACAGACCTTACAATAGATTTTTCAAGTTTAGTCTTAAATCCAGAACTCCTGTGCTCACTATATTTGATTTTAGGATAATGGCAATATCTTCATTTTTTATTTATTCTCAGGTAAGGGATATATAATTTCATCTATAACATGCTTTTAATGAGATTTTTTGTCATGGGGTAAATTTTGGGCAATGTTCTCTGCTTGGATAAATTGTTCCAGTGCCATCAGACAGTCGTTTTATACAATTATGATAATATCAAAGAGAACACATTTTCTATCTTGGCAGGCAGATTTTCATAAGAATTTTCTAAGAGTGAGCTACATGAAGCAGGACTTGCTAGAAAGAGCCATTGTGAGCTGCCAAGACATTAAAGAATATGCATTGGCAAAGAGAACAGTGTTATCCTGGAATTATCCATCAAGCACTGGTGCATTCATAGCTTCATCTGAATCTGTGTGGAGCTTGCAAGGCGAGTCTGACAAGTTCAAAGAATTACTGGTTTTCCCACAGGGACACCTGTCCCTCTGAATCACTATTTTCCTCCTGCTGTGCTCTTTGAAGAGCAATATTCATGACCAGGACTTGAACTGTCACCATTCTTAATACAGTCATGTGTCAATTAGTCCATTCTTTTACCACTGTTTTCTCCTTTCTATGTCAGATATAATACCTTAAATCTATGGTAGAGGTTGAAATGTTTGTAGCTACTGCTTGTAAATACCTGTTCCAAAGATGCTGGCTGTTTGTTTGCTCGCTGTTGTGTTTTGGAATCAGGAATTTCTCTGAATAAGACAATGTCATAAAAAAATTTCTTCCCTAAAGGTGTTTCTGCATAATGAATTTTTTTTTGGTTGCCTTTTTTAAGGTGTTTTTAAAATTTTGTCTACTCACATCTGGCAGCTGTCTGCTGTATTCAGCAGGTAAGGGGAAAGACCTCTCATCATAGTTCCAGAGTTTGCAATTCCAAGGGCTGTACTAATGCTTTCCCCCTTTATATTGCTGAAAAGATTATTTATTGCTAACACTAACATAAGCACTAAAGCCAGACTTCACATCTTAGATAAGCATTGCTATTCCTCATGCAGACTCAGATTCCAAATTATTTCTCTTTCCAGCACAGTTTGTAGGTGCTAACACACAGACAAATGAGGATGGTCAGACATGAAAGAAACACTTGTTAATTTGAAGAGCTTTTTACTTTATTGCCCCCACATCACTCAGTGATATCTGACCTATCCTAGAACAGCTACAGCAGTGGATGTGTCACTATGTCTACTACTGGCAGTCTAGGTATTTCAGGGGAAAGTATTAATATGAATTTGTAGAGCTGTCATGATTTTAATTTCTTAAAGATGACATGACTTGGAAGTGCTTCTGATAAGGAAAGCAAGTAAATATACGAAGCCTGAATAGCCCTAAAGGCACTTAAGACTGTTTCAGGTCCTGGCACTATTCCTTTACCTAAGGCAATCCTTGCTACAGTGGTAGTAGGATGCTTTACAGTCTTTAGCTCCACAATAAACTTTTGTGATGCCAGCAACTGTGGGAAGATTAGAGTTTTAGGATTGAAGACATCAAGCACAAAGTTATTTGGAGCCAAATAAAGTGACGGACTAATATACCTTGTATGATATTGGAATGCAGTTAATGCAAAAAACCTCAAAGTTCCTTCAGCTGCCATCCCACTGTAAGGATTTAATGTCAAAAGATATTCCCATGTTAGACCGTTTTATGTCTTACAGTTTAGGAGAATTCTTGAAACACCTGAAGCTTCTCATAACTGAAGAGTTGAATATTGAGCATGTCTTGAGTTTCACTATCATTCACAATTTGGATGCCTCTTTGCAAGAGAAGGAACTTATTCCACCTGGTATGCTCAGAGTATGTCTACCCTGAGAGAACTGTCAGATAAACAGATCTCTTCTTCTTAAAACATAACTGCTGAAGGAAACTATAATGGAGGGGATAATGTCTCACTCACTCTATAAAGGCAAAAATAAAACAGCCTGACAGGATGCGAAAAGTCAGGATCAGCTCTCTTCATCACCTGTCCTCCCCATTTGAAAGAAATGGGAGCCATAGCACCCACCTTAGAAATGAAGGCTATTCCAAGGCATGTGAGGCAGGGAGCATCTCAAAATCTTCATACTGAAGTGTGTCTGTTTTACATGGAATATTTGAAGATTTGTGTGGGATTAGAAGATGGCATAAGAATCAGGGGGTCTTATCACTTAGGAAGAAAATCCTTGTTCCAGTTCCAGCTCCAAAGATTGTGTATTTCGGCTGCAGGAGATATATGAGACTCTTAAAGCACAAAATGGAACTCAGAAATTCTGCTTTCATGTGACTTTCTGGTTTCCTAAATAACATCAGAAAAGTGTACTGAACCCTGGTTCCCTTATCTTAGGTAGCTATAGTATAATCCAAAAAAATGGAGAAGAGACAGCACTCAGCTTTCCTGGCAAAAACGCCTGTGTTTTAAAGAAAGGAGACTCTGGAGAGCGGCTAGACCTTTTTTCAATATTTTCCTACCAGCTTTTTTAGGTTAGTGCCTAAGCACTAAGTGCTGGTGCTGCTATCATTCCTATCTAACACATCTGAGTCCCTCCATCTCAGAGGGAGTTTCATCATCCACAGTGGCAAACAAAGCTGCAGGAAGGAAACATTAACAGAGACCAAGTTCATTATGAATACCTTTCTTAAAGTCCTTTATACCAGTACCATTACAAAATATGTTAACATGGTTTGACTACCACAATTTAACAGAGGTTTCCATCCAGTTTTCACGTGCCTTGCATGAAAGTGGTCCAATGAGACAGATCTAAAAATTATGAACCAATTCTAGTGTTCATGTAATAATCACAGTTTTTATCATCCTATATATGGTCTTGTTGCATGCTATTCTGTCATACATCTTACAAGAACTGAAAAGCAGACTTCTTTTTCTAGCATTATAAACTACATTTTCCATTATATGAAACATTGTGATATATCACAGAAAAACTGTTTTTACAAAGCACTCTATCATCAATGTCTTATTCAGGTTAAGTAGCATTAGTTCATAAGAAAAGGTGTCAGAACAAGGAAAACTCTGTACAGTGTTAATTTTATTTTTTAAAAAAGTCTAATACATTAAAAAAAGAGAAAGTAAACTACATCACATAATCGTTTACAAAATGTTAAGGGATTAATATTGCACTGGTAATTCCAAAAATATCTCAGAACCTGGAATCCCAGATCTATTGAATTATTGCTGGAAAATCAAGCACTGATAAATTAAAGTCACTGTAATAAGCCAGTGTGATGGAAAACTTTTTTCAAAAAAATTAGATATTTGGGCTCATTTAGTGTCCTGAAGATGGATTAGTAAACAACTATATGAAGAAAATGACTACCTTCCTGTCTTCAAACTTGATGAGCTAACATGAAACCAAGGTCTGACACCAGTTCACCTTGGCAGAGAAATTTGCTCAGTGTTTCTTAGAGATGTTTTTATAGTGCAGTGGGGAACTGGCTGTACAGAATACAGTAATTTGCACAATTCTTAAGTGAACATGAACTCCAACACTGCTTAGAGGCTACTGACACTAAAATGGCTGAATGAAAAAATGTTATTGAATGCCTCTGATACCTAAACTTTGGCCTTACAGTAATTATATTTTCAGTTTCTGAGACATAAACATCTTTGTTATATGTCTTTTTATTTGATCCCCACACTGGTGCTTTCATATCTGACTATTCAGCATTCTATTTGTACTTCTACCTGCTGGTAGCCCAGTAGCTGCTGGATTGCAATGAAACTGCAAGATGCTCCAGTTCAGAGCCTTGCTAATGCTGACAATTGATTTAGCATTGTAAGCTACCTCAATAGTGCTGGGCTGGTTTTTTTTCAAAGATTTCAGTAGGGAGTTATTCTAAGGGATATATTTCCTTTGTTGGGGCAAAAAAGCACAGTTTGTCTTAATTATCCCTGACGTTTCAAACCTCATACCAGGCACTTCCTCCAGGGATGGAAACAAACCAGTCTCCTCCAGAAACCAAGTGTGAAATGAATAAATAGGGTTCTGGTTTCTTAATGGCATAGTGAGGTTACTATTTTTACTGTTGGGGAAGATGCTGTCTAGATTGTTTCTTTTTTATCTCTGAGGAAATTCAGGGTATTGATAGGTGAAATATTGTGGACAATTAAGAAAGAAAAAAAGCTAGTCTAAAAAAGCAATATTTGGTAGGTACTTGGTTGGCTGGTATATGCAATCTGAGAGCTAAGTTTTTCTCAAAGGAAAGAGAAGGAGCAGAGCAGCCATGTATCACAAACTGGCTGTTGTTTTCATCTGCAGTCTACTGAGGATGATAGTAATTAGAAGCTTCTCTGCATCATTTTTTACTGTTTTCAGCCGCTTTTTTTTGTAGCTTTTAAGGCAGTTTTTGTTTATATTTCATGTAAATTTTTATTGAAATGTCTGGTCGGGGAGCTACTAATGTCACATCCCTCTGCAAAGTCACAAAATCTTGCAAATGATCTTGATGAGGCTAAGCGTAATGAATCCAGTGAAGGAGATGATTATGGAAAAATATTTATTTTTTTGTTTAATGCCGGTAGATCAATAGATAAATTGTAGAGCTCCTTTTCTGAGCTGAAGGTAGCTATTAGGTCTTGATTAGAAAGGTCTTAGGGATCTTTCATCTGGTTGGGAAATCCTGTGTTTCATGACAAGTACTAAACTTCAATGAAACACAATGATCTAGAAGGAAAAATAAAAAGAAAAAAAAAGAAAAAAGATGCTTCTGTATTAGTGTATTTTCTCATGTTTGTGAAGGTGATGCACTATCAGAAAGAAGTCTGTATTGCTGCTGCTCGATTATTTAAATGGAGGCAAGTCTAAATTGAAACCTCAGTGTAAGGGCTTTTCTAACCAGGTTCTCAAGACTATTCCTAACCAGATTCAAGGGCATTTCTCAAGGATATTTCTAACTGCCGAGGGGAGG
>VYZT01049662.1:2689-12890 GCA_013400735.1 Pomatostomus ruficeps | reverse complement strand
TGGCTCCTCCTATGGGGATATTTGTTGGTATGAACCCTTTCTAACCCAGCTCCTTGTGTGGGGATATTTATTGGGATGAACCCTTTCCAGCCTGGGTCCTATGGGAATGGTTTTTTGGGATGAACCCTTTCCAACCTGGGTCCTCCTATGGGGATATTTCTTGGGATGAAACCTTTCCCTTTGCCCTTCCCTCCCCAGGCTGGGCTTTCTCCAGCAGAAGCCCCACAAACCTTAAAAGCCTCCTGGCTGCGTGGGGAGGGTGGGAATTGAAAGCTTTCAATGTACCCAGATCAATAAATCCCTTTTCCTCCCCTCCGGCCGGAGGTGTGGCTGCATCCCCAGCTCGCCCTGCAGAGGTGCAATCGCTGCTGCGGGAGCTGACCTGAATAACGAGCGGCTTGGCTGCTGCTGCGCTGGGAAATGCAGTCACAGAGCTCCTCCTGCTCGCTGTGCCTTTCCAGTCGATCGGGGTGTTGCAAATCCCACCTGCCCGGCTGTTATCTCCCGTGTGTGGCAGCAGGAGCAGATAATGTGCACAAGGACTGGGACATTCACTCCTCTGCAAGGCTCTCCCCTCCCTCAATTCCTTGCATTAATTCCTTGCATTAATTCCTTGCACCTCACTAATTACCTCACGCCTGTCACCCAAAGGAGCAGCCAAACCCAGAGGACAGCACGGAGAAAATATTTCTGCCTTTTTCAGAGAAATTCTGCTTTTCTCTCAGTGCCCTCTGACTGAGCTGCTGTTCTTGCACCTTCCCCACTGCCTTCCAACTGGCTGCAGAAAATCTTTTCACATTAAGCACATCATTAAATTAACACAGAGGGGTGAGTGAAGCATTAGCTCAACCTCAGGTGCTTTGCTGGACACGGGGCTTCGTTAAAACCATCGATGCAGTTGCAGCTTGTTTTCTGTTTATCTTTTCTGTTTCCCAAAACCCAAAAAAATATTTGCACTTGGGAGCGTTCCATCTGATGTTTGCACAGAACTTAATGGAAATACAAGTGAATATTCTGTGAGGTAGAGAGGGAACTTCCTCATGCAGGTTTGGACTGGAAAAGGATGAAATTTCCCCCAAAATAAAAAAACCCCAAAATTACAAAGCTGTCTGGGTTCACTTCACATTTCATTTCTTTCCTTTTTGTTAAAAGGAATGAAAGAAAATGAGTGACATGACCTGAAAACACAACTTTTATTTCACACTGACCACCACGTTGTGTTTGACCCGGGCTGATTTTGGCTGGGAGCTTTTCTGGGGCTGGTTTGTGCTGTTTGGTTGGTTTTCCCCTGTCCCTGCAGCCGGAGCTGCTCTCAGGTGGGTGCACGGCCCTGTCCCCCTGCGAGGAAACAGCTGAAACGAGCAGTCAAAACCTCCCTGGGAATCAAACGCACAGCCTGGAATGGGCTGGGAGAGCAGCAGGCACCTGGATCCTGGGGGAACAGATATTGGGAAAAATCCCAGGTCCTTGGGCTGCCCCACAAGGAATGCTGGTGTTCAAAGGGTTTGAATTCCCTTGGTTTGGGATTTTCTGCCCTGTGTCCCTTGTGGGTGTCTCTCTCTTCCCAGAGCAGGAATAAAGCTCTTTCCGTGCTCTCCCACAGCTCTCAGTCACCCCCAGCACAGCTTTGGGGCAAAAAAAAGGGTTTCTCTCATCTGTCTGCCCCCCTCTTATTTTTTCACAGAGTTCAGAAGCAAATGGGTGATGCTGAACTGCTCATTTTAAGCAGAGCAGGCATTTTCTAGGATTTTTCTCTCCATCCCCTTTGTCTGCTTTCCAAAAATCCATTCATGTACCTGCAGGCCTGGCTGGGGGACAGCATGGGAAGCACGTGGTGCCACTTCCCCGTCACTCGGGGTTTCAGGGGCTGCAGGCCGAGGTTGTTGCTGCAGAGATGTGACTTCAATGCTTCAGATCTTTCTGGCAAACTCCAGCAGGCCCCCAAATTCCCCTTCCTAAAACTGCCTTGGCGACTTCCAGCCACATGAAAAGAGCTCATCTGAGTTTTTCACCAGGGGCTGTCCTGGGAGCTGCAGGTGTGCAGGGTTCAGAAGATGTCAGGGAGAAAACTCTGCAGGGTTTGTCCATAAACATATGGGAAAGCATTGCTGCAGCCTCCTCGTGCTGCTGCAGCCTCCTCGTGCTGCTGCAGCCTCCTCGTGCTGCTGCACTTGTCTTTTCTTTCCTAAATCCCCCCGAAAAAGTTGTTTCCCTCCTGCCTGTGCTGATAGCCGAGGCTGTGCCTGGGCTGGAGCAGCGTGTCCTGCAGCCAGGGGCACAGATATCACTCCAGACCCAGGGGAAAGCAAAGCCTTGCACATGGAAACACCCTGGAACGGTGGGTGGATGGGGTTTATTTTGGGATTTCTCGTTTGCTCGGCTGGCCCAGCAGGTGGAAAATTGGATTTTCTGTTTGGACTTTTCCTGAGTGGCTCATCCTCCAAGGACCTGGATGTGCTGTGCAAAGGAAACGCAGCCCTGGCAGGACCTGGGGCGTGCAGGCCAGGGCAGGGACAGCGTTTGTGTGGCTCGGTCCCTCAGCCTGCCCATCCATCTGCTGGATTTCACCAGGAACCCAAGGAATTCCTGTTTCTCAGTGTTCAGCTCAGGGATTTGTGACCCCCAGGGCCTGTGGGGCTGTCCTCTCTGTCCTGCAGTGGCTGTAGCTGAGACCCCCCATGCTGAGAGCTCTTTCCTCTGCCCTGGCACAGCCCAGATGCCTTCACCTCGTCCCCAAGGCTCCTCTCCTCTCCCTGCCCTAGCTCGAGGGTTTGTTCACTGCATCACCACAGATTTCTTGGCTTTTGTGGAGATCGCTGGGGACTCCTTTGATGTCCACTCATCCCTTGCAAGCCAAGCAAGGTCAGGCACAGAGCTGCCTTTGATTTTTAAATGGAAATACGGAGAGCTAGGCTGACTGCAGAGCAGGGCAGTGCGGGCATCCCTCAGAGCTGGGGAGCTGCTTCTGCCTGCTGACAAACCCAGGTACAGCCCGTGCACCCCTTTCATCCCAGTCCTTCCCAGGAGTGGGGAATTCACAGGAGCCTGGGTTTCTGCTGCCCACCCTGAGGTTATTCCAGCACTGAGTCCTGCTGCTCTTACAGATCCAGCACCACCACCAGCGTGGGGGATCAAGGACTCTGCCCAGCAATGTGACTTTGGCTGGCTGGAGCAGCTGGAGCCCAAATCAATATTTGCTGGAAGAGCTTTGAGGGAGCACAGGAGAGAATCTTTGGGACAGAGGAGAAAGGCAGAGCGGTGACGGAGGTGCCTCGTGCCGCTCCTGAAGGAACTCGTGCTTCAGTAGCCGCCTCGCTCCCTAGGTGGTGGCCGGAGCTCGCCGGCTGCTCCGAAAGGGCTCAGCGGGAGCCCTGGGGGATGCAGATGCCTTGGACAGGGGTGAGGATGAAGCACAGTCTGCCTGCCCAGAAATAGATGTGAGGGGGTTGTTTGTGGTTTGTTCTGAAGCTGTTTTGCGCTCCAGCCCGGAATAACTCCCTTCTCCCACATTTCTCTTTCTTGGCCAGCTCGGATTTTCAGCCACCAGCTGTTTGCCTGGATTGTTCCTTCTCCTGGCTCCCTCCCTTCCAAATTCCTCAGGACGCTATTTTCCTGAAGCTTTTCTCAATAAGAGTTTAATCAAACAAAACAAGGCCACAGCAAGCCGCTGCTTCTTGGACAGCGTTTGATGTGTAAATATGCAAAGGAGGAGTGTTTGGGAAACACAATCAGCTCCCTCCTGGGGACCTGAGTCCTGCCATGAGCCAAGGTGACTCCACACGGAGATCCCTGCTCCTGCAGGGTTCAGTTCCAGCTGCACTGGGAGCAGGGCTGGCCGCAGGCACAGCTAAGCCCTTCGCACAGAGGCGTTTTTGGAAGAACAGCACAGTTCTCCTCCAGGCCAGGCAGCTCCTGGCTGCACCTTGTTCTGTCTCACTGCCCACCCTGCAGCTCTGGAGTTATTTGCCCACTTTGCTCCCTCTCCACCTGATCCCTCTGCAGGCATTCCTCAGTTCTGTGGCCAAATCCCACTCCGGGGGAAAAGGCTCCGGATGTTTTACTCATTCCCTGTGCCTACGGTGGGGCAGAACTCTGGGATTGCTCCCAATGAAATATCCAGGAGGGGACTGCAGCAGTGCAGGTCAGGAGAGACTCAGCCAGGGGATTTCTGATCTCCTTCTCACCCTGCTCGAAGGGCTCTCCTCTGCTGCCATTATCAGAGAATAAACCACTGCCAGAGTGAATTCAGCGCAGTTCGAGGGTTGAGCCTCGCTGCTGTTTACGGTTTGTTTTTGACAAGCAATTCCCAGCAATATTAACTCCAGACTCGCAGTGCTGCTGCTGATGGCTTTGTCACAGCACGCTGAGTGCCAGCTGAGCACCTGTGGCACGTTAATGATGGATTATTGTGAGGAGACTCTCAGAAGAGGGGGCTGTGTGATCGCTGAGCGCTCCTGCACTGCAGTGTCCCTTTGCAGCAACAGAAAACATTCCAATGACATTGATCTCCTCATTCCCAAGCCTGGTTATGTAATTCCCCCTCTTCCCTGTAACAGTGTGGATCAGAACTCACTCCCTCGCACCTCGGAAATGAAAGGCTGGCCCTGGATTTGGGGAGCAATGCCCAGATTTTGTGATTCAGGCAGAAATTGCTCCTGACTCTCAGTCTGTGGTTGTTACAGCAGGAGGTTTATCGGGGCTGAGCTGCTGCAGCTCCACCTTTCAGACACGATGCAAAACTGATACTCTGAGCACTGTGCTTCCTGGAAGCCCAAGAGGATTTTCCCATCACCTCCACTAATCCCTGTGGTCAAACTCCGGCCCCAGTCGCTGCAGGCTGCCTGTGGCTCTGAGCAGGGACATTAATCGGCTCAGAGGTGGCTCCTTTGGGTGGTGGGCAGGGTAATCCCTGCAGAAAGGGGCTACAAAGTGTGTTTGGGTCTCCTCCTCTTGTCTCAGAGTCCACTGGAACTCCAAACAATCAATTTAATCTGTTCAGGTGGGATAGCGAGATATCATCCATGATGGCTGCAGATGAAGTGCCAGGTTATCTGTGGAGAGTTCAGGGGACAATTCCAATTTTCAGTTTGGAGCTTCAGCGGGTACTTGGAAGGAAAGCAAAGGATACCCAGACCTGAAAAAGCTGTCCCTGCCCTCAGAGGGAAAGCACAAGACCAAGGGCACTTTGGAGAAGCTTCAAAAGCCAAATTTGCCCTTTTTGAGCTCTCCCCACACAAATCTCAGTGAAAGGAGCCCCTCCTGGGCCGAGTGCTTCACTCCCAGCACATCAGGGTGCGGCTGCAGGGCAGAGCCTGGCAGGGCTGGCAGAATTCCTGGGGTGCTGTGTGCCAGGCAAACCTCCAGCCTCCCCTGGGCAGGGATTTCCCGGCCTGCCCTCATTCCCTCATTCTGTCCCCACAAAAGAGCCACTCACTGCGGGTTTTTCCTCCACCTCACACTTGGGAATGCTCCTGCAGCTGCTGGGCTTTGAGAAACAGGGGGGTTGCAATTAAATTATTAATTATTAATTATAATAATAATTATTGCTGCTGAGGCTTTGCTGGGCTGCCCCTGCAGAGGCTGAGGATGAGCAGCACCGGGTGCCCCACGGACATGAAAGGCTCGTGCTGGGCTGGTTTGATCCCAAAATAGCCTCTCGCTGGTAGCAGAAGGCTCTGTTTGTTTTTGATTGCCTGTTTGGGGCCGGGCAGCCGGGCGAGGAAACGTTCTCTTCTGCACGCAAACACCAATATTTACCTTGACAAGATAGTTTATTATCATTCCTTAATTCTCCCTTCCTCTCAACGCTTCCGCTCTCGGAAGAGGCAAAACTGTTGTGTGGAAAAACAGCCGCAAGTGGGCAAATGAAGGAGTTTAACACGCTCCTCCTCCTCCTCAGCTGAGCATTTCTTGCATCCCTCCACTCTTAAATCACACGTTAATTTATGTCTTATTTCAGGGTTTTTAACCTACCATCTCTTATTTAACATTTTGAAGAAGCCAGATGTGCCTAAGTGACAACTTCTCATTTTTTTAGGCATTATCGCTTTCTGGAGGGTGAAATGAGAAAAACACAACAGCTGGAAGTGACATGGTGCAACAATACTTAAGTGTGTAAAAATTGGACGATTGAGAATATTTTTAGGAGTAAAAGGGGCAAGGAGGAGAGACAAATTCACGACAGAAAAGAGACCAAACCTGTCTCAATAACTGCTCAGTGCCCGAGTGGGAAATAAAAAGGGAAAGCAGAGCTGACTTTTGCTGAACTCCTACTTGGCCCCATAATTCAATCTCTGTTGCCAAATTAAATGGATTAAAAGAGGCAGTGGATGTGCAAAGAGCCAGTGTGGCTCTGTCCTGCGTCATCCCAGCAAGGAGGGTCAATAAATGGCATTTCCATCTCCATTTTCCCTCCGTGGCAGGAAAGCTGCTTCAGTGCACACCACGCTTTTCTCCAAATTCCCTGGAAATGAACCTGTCCATCAGGTGCTGCCAGCAGAGCAGTGAAAAGCAGAAAATCCAGCCTTAGAAAGCAGGTCTGGGGCAGGAGGATGGACAGCCATAAAAATAAAAGCCAGGGCGGCTTCTCCAGCTCCCCCCGCCAGCCCCACGGGGACTCTTCCTGTCCCCACAGATGTTCCCCAGCGCTCGGCCCAAGCTTTTCAATCCCAAGGGATAAAACTCCCAGCCCTTCTCTTGGGAAACTGTGCCCCTCGTTCTAAGACCTCTCTCTGCTCCATATCCTCCCAAGCTCCTATAAAAATGTGCATTTTTTTGCCCTTTCCAGGCATTTCCGCCTCCCTGTGTGGAGCCACCGTCCCGGCCTCTGTGGCTGTGGGAGGTGCAGCGTCCCAGGGGAAGGGAATTCAGTGACCCAGGGTCACAGAAACCCCTCAGAGCGGCTGAGACGAGGGGTTCAGGGCTCCTGAGGGAGGTGGGGATCTCTGCGCAGAGCTGAACCCTGGGCAGTGCCTCCCATTCCTGCGGGATGGCGCGGTCGGGTCGCACGAAACAGGATAAACAACGCAGCAGAAGGAATTGCACCCAAAGCCTTACCTGTCACCACCAGCTGCATGGTGAGGTTCTCGTAGAGGCCGTATTTGGGGTTGCTCAGCACCAGGGTGTAGTTCCCGGCGTGCTTTGGCCTCACATCCCGAATTCCCAGCCTGTATTTCAGCGGGTCGGGCTCGTAGCAGGTGTGGTTGTCCTTGATCAGTTTGCCATCCTTGTACCTGTTCGGGAAGTTCCATCATGTCCCTGTCACCCACTTTGGGATGGATAAAGGGTCATCCCAGCAAGGGGAACGCAGCTCCAGAATCACTGCTTGGACTGGGTATTTATTCCCATTATCCTCCCACACCAGAACTGATTTCCACCTCCAGTGCTGTGGGATGGGTTCATTCCACACAGGATAAAGGTGATTTATTGGGTCTGAATGGACAGTGCCTCTCACATGCTCAGTTATCATCTAAACACCCCCAAATGAGGCTGGATGGGTGTGGGAAATCATGGATTAGCAAAATGTTTTAAAGGGCGAGATGAATTGAGCAGAATTGTCTCTCAGGATGTCTGTGTGAGCCTTTGCTGTTCCTGAAAAAGTCAAACTCTGTGACCTGGAGGAGGTTGGTCCATGGGGAGGTCAGTGAGGAATTCCCAGCCTGGAATATTCCCCCAGGGCAGGAGAGGCTCCTGTTCCCTGTTCCCTGCTCACCCCACATGTGGGTTTATGGTCAGGAATGGGGTTTGTGGTCAGGAATGGGGTTTGTGGTCAGGAATGGGGTTCATGGTCAGGAATGGGGTTTGTGGTCAGGAATGGGGTTTGTGGTCAGGAATGGGGTTCATGGTCAGGAATGGGGTTTGTGGTCAGGAATGGGGTTCATGGTCAGGAATGGGGTTTGTGGTCAGGAATGGGGTTCATGGTCAGGAATGGGGTTTGTGGTCAGGAATGGGGTTCATGGTCAGGAATGGGGTTTGTGGTCAGGAATGGGGTTCATGGTCAGGAATGGGGTTTGTGGTCAGGAATGGGGTTCATGGTCAGGAATGGGGTTTGTGGTCAGGAATGGGGTTCATGGTCAGGAATGGGGTTTGTGGTCAGGAATGGGGTTCATGGTCAGGAATGGGGTTTGTGGTCAGGAATGGGGTTCATGGTCAGGAATGGGGTTTGTGGTCAGGAATGGGGTTCATGGTCAGGAATGGGGTTTGTGGTCAGGAATGGGGTTCATGGTCAGGAATGGGGTTTGTGGTCAGGAATGGGGTTCATGGTCAGGAATGGGGTTTGTGGTCAGGAATGGGGTTCATGGTCAGGAATGGGGTTTGTGGTCAGGAATGGGGTTTATGGTCAGGAACCAGGCCAGGCTTTGCCACACACGGAGCCTCAGGCTTGGTGGAAGGATGCTGGGGCATCTCCCACTGCCTGAGGATGCTGGAAACTTCCTCTGCAGCCGTAAAAACAACCATCCTGAGAGACCTCCAAGGTCAACAGCTGAGCTCCGAGGGGAGGCAGCTCTGGTGGTCCCAAAGAGCCCCACGCTGGGCCCGGGAACAAAGGCTTGGCAGGGAGAAGGGCTCGGTCCCCACCTCAACCCCCAAAACACCCCCAGCCCTAAATAGCAGCAGCAATTAAACACCTCCTGGCACCGATTCCACTGAAATTGGAGGATTTTGTGTTATTTCACTGCTACTAAAGTGCAGCAAGGCCAGCCCTGAGCAGCGCTGTGCCGCCTGCCAGGCTCTGGGCTGGCCAGGGACAAGTGCTCTGGGGCAATGCCACCTTCTGTGCCAGGACAGGCACCTCCGGCAGCTGTGCCAGGGGATTCAGTGCAGGTAAAGATGTCAGAGGCATGGCTGGGGTTGTTAAAGACAGAGCAGGAGAGAGGACAAGGGATGAAAAGGTAACGAGAGACCCAAATGTCTCCTGCTGTGGTGCCCCTCCAGATCCACTGCAATCCTGGGGGAGCCTTTGGTTTTCCCAGGAGGATTCCCTGCCCTGTCTGCAAGGATCTGCTGGTACAGGACTGGGGGACATCATTGAAAAGTTGTGCAGAGAAACAATTCCCAATGTTGCAAAGATTCCTTTTTCTGTCAGCCCCTGCCCCTCACAGACTGACCACCTCTGCTGGGAGTGAACAGGCAACCCTTCCCCGAGAGCTTTCTCCTTTTTCTCCTTGGATCTCGCAAATCATTCTGTGGCCAGGGAAAGTGAAACACACATTTTCTAGGAGGGAAGAATAGCCTGGGAATGAGGGATGGCTCGCCCACAGCTCTGAGCATTCCCAGCTCCCATGACCTGTGTGGTGAGGGAGAGTGGTGACCTATTCCAGATCCTAAATCCTAATTCCTAATAATAATCCTAATTCCTGGTCCTTCAGCATTCCTGCTGTTCCTGGGGGTACTCACCAGGTGACAGTGGGCCGGGGGAAGGCGTCCACCTTGGCAGCCAGCTTCAGGGACTTGTGTCCTGAGGTGATCTCGTAGTAGGGCCCTTTCTTGTGGGACACCGTGATGTAGGGCTTTTCTGGGGAGAGAAACGAGCAGGGATGGACTTGGAATGACAGCTCAGCCACAGGACAGAGCTCCCAGCTGTGAATTCTCTGCTCCCACATGGGATTTGCTCCAATGGAGACCTGCAGGGCTGCAGAGAGCCAAAGGGATCCGGCTGTTCCTGCAGCTCCCCCGTGCAGCACAGCCTCACCACAAAGGGCTGTTCCTACATGAAGGAATTCCATGGAAAGCAGAGGATGTGCCCCAGCACTGCCCCTAGATCAGTGTGGGAAGTGCCCGGGGCGTCTCTTGTCCATGAGGAGCCAGCAGGATGGATTTCCAGGGCCTCACTTGGTGCCAGCTTTTTCAAAAGGGTTCAATTCCCTCAGACATCACAGAGTCCCAGAATGGTTTGGGTTGGGAGGGACCTTAAATCCCATCCAGTGCCACCCCTGCCATGGCAGGGACACCTCCCACTGTCCCACAGTGCTCCAGCCCTGTCCAGCCTGGCCTTGGGCACTGCCAGGGATCCAGAGGCAGCCACAGCTGCTCTGGGCACCCTGTGCCAGGGCCTCCCCACCCTCCCAGGGAACAATTCCTGCCCAATATCCCATCTAAATGGTGACGTGTTGGGTTGTGGGTAGGAGTTGATGATCTCAAAGGTCTTTTCCGGCCTGGTTCATTCTGTGACTCTGTGACTCTGTGACTCTCTGATTCTGTG
>VYZT01049660.1:1339-46878 GCA_013400735.1 Pomatostomus ruficeps | reverse complement strand
TTGGATTGTTCAGCCTGGAAAAGCTTCAGGGTAACCTAATTTTAGTCTTCCACTACCTGAAGGGAGCCTATAAGGGGGAAGAGAGACTATTTTCAAGGGTATATAGTGACAGGACAAGGGGGGATGGCTTCAAACTGGAAGAGAGTAGGTTTAGATTAGATACTAGGAAAAAATTCTTTGCTGTGAGAGAGTGATGAGGCATCAGAACAGGCTACCCAAAGAAGTTGTGGATGCCCTATCCCTGGAAGTGTTCAAGGCCAGGTGGGATGGGACTCTGAGCAACCTGGTATAGTGGAAGGTGTCCCTGTCCATGGCAGGGGGGTTGGAACAAGATGATCTTTAAGGTCCCTTCCAATCCAAACCATTCTATGTTTCTATTCTAACAACTATTCTATTACTAAAATAGTGCATGGCTGATATACTACTAGGAGATGCATAAATAATATCAATAAACCAAACAAAAAAAGACTCAGGCAAGAAAGGCTGCTTTCAGTTCAATCATTCAAAACAAGAATCATATAAGTGGCCAACTGTGGCTGATACTCTACCAATTGAGACAACTGAAAAAAGCTGTACTTTCTCTTAATGTTAGCCACAAATACTGTTTGAGGCAGAATTTGGGCATGATAACAACTGCTGTCTTCATAATACTTGGATGGTATCAGCTTTCAGCGATAGGAGTGCTAGCAGAAGACTCACAAGGGCTGTTGCACTTACATCTGCAGACACTAGCACACAAGCTATGATTGTTATTTTGTTCATACCTTTTCTGATTGGTTGAACAGATCTGAATCTGAAAGGAACATTCCCTTCACTAGTGCTATTGCAGCTCTTAGGTGAGCAGTCAACAGTTACAAATAAATGGATGGGAAGCTCAGTGCAATCATTAAAGAATGGCTCAGGCTTTACTACAGGTCTGGCAATTTTCTGAATGACAATTTGGTTGGCAATATGAAAATTGCAGGTAGTGCCCCCTGCATGACACAGAGAGGAGTGGATTTTATGGAATTCAGAGAAGTGTTGAAGTGCATAGGGCAGAAGGTTGTTTCAGAATCCCCAAGGAAATACAGATTCATTCCCATTTCAAGAACTGTTTTCAAAAACTGCTAAGGTGAAACCAACAACCAGACATGGAATACAGGTCATTATGTTAATGGTTACTGCAGTAGCCCCTGTGTTGACTACTGTACCTTGTAGGACCACCATTCTTCCTCACTTGTCCTCTTCTCTAACGCCTCTGATTGCTTCCAAATTTTTGCAAGTAACATGGCTGAAAAACGGCATGCTATCCTGAGGCAAATGGTCATATTTAGCTAAGGAAACCTCACAGCTCATGTTTTAACTATGATGATGTTGAAAACTGACTTTCTACCATCCAGGCCCAGTTAGGAAGTTTTATTGCTAAGTACATTCTTGGTCAAGCATGATTGATCCAGCACAGCATAAAATGAGAAAGTAAGTCAGAATCCAAGGTCACAGTGTAAAGAAAAGCATTCCAATCTGAATCGGAAATCATACTCTAGTACTGCTCTTGGGACTACTGTAGGTTTACCAAATGATTCACTGAATCACGCACAGACAAAGCATGTCTCACAATTGGTAAGACACCACAGTTTGTATTATTATTTTGAAGAGTATGTAAGTGTTTGTTTCCAAAATATCTTAAGATGTTTCAAGGATTCCTGGTCTGGGTTGCAAAATTGTCTAGCATTAAGACATTAAAGAGAACTTTATCTGTAAATCAGTTGAAAGAGAACATTAATAAAGCATGTTGGTGTGCCTCCACACTTGACTGCCAACAGAAGAAAGGTTCTATTTCTGGATACAAAAGTGACTTATGAGAGAAAATTCCAGCACTCAAAAGGTTAGTTGAGATCCCGCAGTTATAAAAGTGGTTTACATACTTCTGGCCAGAACAGTAGCAAAGTAGCTAGGAAGGCTGAACTGGAATGGTAAAGACAAGGACACAAGAAACTAGGATGCTGTTATTCAACCCATTTCCTAAAAACTTCTTCCTCAGAAAAACAGGTATTACCATTGCGAGAGCCTAGCTTCTCTCTGAACTTAAGCAGAAAATTATCTTCTACTTATCCTGCTCTGATAACTTTTCCAGGAAAAATCAGTTTATTTTAAGATAGGGAAAAAGGTTGAAATACTTACATATTTCATCTCCTGTTTCAAACTCTTGTGCAGGAGATAAGTAGGAGATTATTTTGAAGGAATTAGAACCAGATACCTTTCAATTATGAAAGATATAAAAATCCCCAGTCCTAATATACATCTCATTATTACCTCCTCTTTTCTGTGTAAGGAAACTTCCAGTTGTTCTGCTTTTTATACACTGACAAAGGTGGGGGTAGGAAGAAGAAAAGTCCTGATCTGACTCTTCACTGAGTACCTAAGTACAAGAGCAGAGGGATTCCAGAACCGCAGTTTGTCAGTGTTTCCAGGCCAGCACCAAGTCGTACCGACCCTTGTGTTACAGTGCCCTCATGTGGCCGACACCAGGCCTTACACACCCTTTGCTAAATCGCTTCAGAACTACGCAACACTGCCTTATACAAATAGCTTTTGTTACACAACGTGCTCTAGGATTTGTACAGTACTTTTTACTAACTCTGATGCACAGTACTAAAAGCATCCATGTTACTTGCTATTTCGGGCAGAATCTGAAAGTTCGGACATGATAAAGGATTACTGAAACTTGGAATGAAACTGATAAAATTACACCGCTTGATCCAACCTGTGAGTCATGTAATGTAAGTCACCAGCAACTTGCTAATGCTCCTGCAAAGATACTATCTCATTTAATACAAAGAGGTAAAGCCAAATTTGGCAATCTAAAGCAGTTTTTTCAAAGAACCAGAAAACCAAATGAAATAAAAAGATTTTTTTTAACCCGTATTTTATCCAAGTTTTTATGGGGGTTTGTGCTTTGAAGGAAGCAGAAATTTTTAGGTGTTTAGCTTCTGCATTTTTAAACATTCCATTAACTTCTTGTAAGGATGTATTAGTAGCTCAATTAGCAGCCAACTTTATCAACTCAATTCCTGTAAAATTTGCTCAAAATACATGGATTCAGGCTTTTTAATTACTGCTTAAAGGGATTTGTGGTATTAGTGAGTAAGAGAGAGATGCGAACTCTTGACACAACAAATCAGGACTAAAAAAATTACAACATAAAGAGCAAATCCCTCTCACTTTATTAAAATCGACTCTACTCCCTCCCTCATCATGCAAAAAACCCCCCCACACAACAAAGTGGTACCACTTCCAAAGCAGCAAAAGATTCAAACATTTTCAGTTTTCTAAAAATGAGCTAATACTGTAAGAAAAAGGAGACAGAGAAAGGGTTTTGCAACACCTGTGTACTGAAATTCAGGAAAGGAAATTGAAGGGGTGCAGAAATAACAGCAAAAAATGCCACAAATCTGCTTTATCAGATCTTCTGGCAGAAATAAATCTAATTAATGGTGATCACAAAACTTCTTTCCTCCACAACATTGCAAGCCTGTTGGCCATTAAGAAGTATATAATCAGAAAACTTGTACAAATAAAGCTTTTTTTTTTTTTTAATAGCAGTGAAGAATTCCTTCAGAATCAAAGAAATGGTAAATGTGAGAGGAGAGAAATGTATTTCTTCTTCCTTATATACTATATGTTAAAAAAGTGGAAGGTTCAAACAGAATGGGCCTAAGCTGGCTATAGCATAGCAACAACAGCCCTAGAGAAAGTCCCACTGAGACAGACATATTGACAGAAAAGAAAGCAGAATAGACATGGTGATTAGCCACAAGGGATTCTCAAAATGAATTAAGAGGCATTCGTAGGATTTGCGAAATAGGATACTGGATGAATCATCACAGAACACAGTCTACATAAGCTGAAGTCATAAAACCTAATGTGCATAGCAGAGGCCTAAGTTATTTAGTAACTAAATTAATGTTTAATTATTTTCCAGTAGCTGCACGTAATATAAAATAACTCTGAGCATGAAAATTTGTCACTTCCACCACTCACTGCAAAGGTAAAAGTATGAGTAAAAAGCACACTTTCTGGAGTTTTATATATATATAAGCAGATATAAACACCATGAAATTTAAGTTTCATTAACACAGCTTGAAAAAATGAAGCTCATCACGGCTGTACCTACCGCTTCAGTATGTATTGGATGCACTGCAAAGAGCAAGGACGCAACCACGCTGCTCCTGTTGTCCAGGAAGAGCTTACAGACCTTGAGGAAGACTATGCAAACCACCACATGAAAGACCAGATTTAGAAAGTGGTAAGAAACGGCATTTAACTCACTGAACAGGTAGTTTAAGCGAAACGTTAGAACTGTGAGGGGACGGTAAGATTTATGACTCCTCTCCTGAAAGAAAATAAGTAAATCAATCAGTCACCACCAACTAACAAAGTGACTTTCACTTCAAAATACCTTTCTAATGCACACATGAATCTCATTCTACTGTCAGGCATCTACCTTCAAAATAAAGACATGAAAATCAGTAGCCTAAAAAAAACCAAAAGGTCTTCTTTCCACTAGACATGGTTAAGGATTTTTTTGAGTAAAAACATGTTAAGAAGTACTACTTGAAACTTTACTGGGGTAGTTTAGGAACCTACTTAACCCTCAATGAATACAGAACTAGATTGCACCTGGAAGCTTTTGTTACAGGATTATATGAAAATTATGTATCAGAGTCTACTTACAGAGCCAGCAAATAGTATCTCACAAGGAACTAACTCTGTCTGTTATGAACATAAGAAAAGATTATGAAGTGGAATGCCTTAATTGGCATAAAATATATGAATGGGAGAGAATTTTTATTCATTTGCTCAGCAATAACACCATGTGTGACTCTTAAAACTGTATCAAAATTCTTTAGCCATTGCCATTTAACAATGTTTATCAACAACTTCAATGCCAAGGCAGCTTTTCAGGTATAACATAGTCATTCTATACAGGCTACAAATCAGAAATTCTAAATTCATATATATATACACTTAAATAAATTTAAAGGATTCAATATCCTAAGTCCAAGCTTTGTTGTTTAAATATTTTCTTCTAGACTCATTTAGAAATAAATACCCTTGTAAGCCAATACCTAGCTTTTGCAGGAGAAAAGAAATTGGTCAGAGTTGTTCAATTTTGATATTGGGATTATATAGCAAATAGCATTTTGCAGCTGTGTGCTGTCAGTACAACTTCATTTTCTTACCAGTTCTTTTATTGATAAAAGGGAAAGAATATAAACTACATGTGTTCCTGATATTATAGTACAAAACACTAACACCACTAGATTTCATCAAATCCAAGCTATTCTGTTAAAACCACATTAGGAAAAAGAAGTGTAAAAACACGCTGCAAGGTTTTTTTAATTTCCTTAACGTTTCAAAGTATTTCACTAACCATTTACCTCAGACATTGGAGTGCCCCAGAAGTCATTCTGAAATAGATTTTTTAATGGAGTAGAAGGATGCAAATCTTTATTGTCCAAAATCGCTGAAACATCATCAAAAACAAACCCACAAAAGAGACTGTTCCAGTAGCAGGCTGCCACCACACCAACTATTAGTGCTGCTTCCTTCAGGCTTACGTCAGCCATCTTCTCTAGGAGTTTTCATGAACAAAAGCTGAAATATACGTAGAGAAACTTCAGTAATTTTACTTACTAAAATTGATAAAGAGTCAAATTAAGACATCAAGTACTTTAGAAGTTAATGACAATCCATACCTAAAAATCAGTAAGATAGAAAAGTTTCCTCAAGTCTAACACTAAAGTATTTATTTTAAACACTAAACCATACATAACATGGTTTAGTGTTTAAAATAAATACTCTCATTAAAAACTCTCATCCTTAAAAATCCTTATGGATACACTGTTACTTTTTATGTTTTAATTGAGAAAAAAAAAGTGCACTGATAATAAATTGTGACGTAGTTTTTGGCAGACAGCCATGCAGTTCAAGTGAATGATGAAAACTAAAAAACTACGAAAATTAAGTTCTCCAGAATCCTGAGTAATTTAATACATACAAAATTCTAGGTTATCAAAGAGGCAGATACCGTGTTAACTATTTATGAGATTCAGGTTTAAAGGTGTTTCTCAAAATATTGCAAAAGCAATTAAAACAAAACAACTTCAAGCATTCCAATGAACAAACAGGAAACTTGAAGAACTTCATAAATATGGGGGTTCACAAATAGGTATAGGACACTAATGATAATAAAATGTTAAACTTACCATTGAAGGTCACATTAGGCTCATTTGCATTTCATGAACACATTTTTTGTGTTCATGAAAAGGTCATTTCTTTCCTCAACTTTGCCAATTGCTCTAATGTCACTGTGTTCATGAGAGTACTGTAAAAACAATAGCATGCAAAAAAGACAAAATGAACTTTATCTTACATTATTTTCTCCTATCTTGCATAAACTTCTGAAGTCCTAGAAATTATTAATCAGTAGTTTTATGATTATTTACAAAATATTATAAGGGCGAACTGATCAAAAGGTGAAATTACTGGGTATTGGGTTGTTCGAAAATACCGTTCTGCCTTGGATGAATAAGAAGGTAACTACAGGTCAAAGGGATTTTTTTTGATCACTGGTTGACAGAGCACAGACCACTGCCAATTGCTGGGACCAAAGATACTGAAAAGCTACAGGCAGTTGAACACTGACTTCACTTGAGAAAAAGGACATGACTGAACAAAAGTATCTTTCCCCAAACTGTAGAGGGGAAACATCTGTAAGGACACAGAGCAGCTAATATTAGCCAAATAATGCAGATCCATGAATATATAAAGACTGCAGCCTTATATTTATCACAGTTCACACATCAAAGCTGATGACCTATTTGAAAGCTACAGTCTGCTTTATTGTCCTAAACTCTGAAATCATGGTGATTCTTTTTTTCTTTAGTCTGCTGGGCTTTTGTAAAATTGTGTTCAGATTTATCAGAAAACATGCTGAGCTGGAAGGGACTTATGAGGATCACTGAGTCAAACTTCTGGCCCTGCACAGGACAACCCCAAGAATCACCCCATATGCCTGAGAACGTTGTCCAAATGCTTCTTGAACTCTAAAAACAGACCACAGAGATCTAGATATGAGATCATGGTTGTGGTTTGCAGCCTGAACCTCAAAGTATGATAATCAGTCATCACCACCACTAGTGGTAAAGGAGCAGTGGGGCACAGAAAGGAATACACGTGCAACAAGATGCATGACACAGATAATTTCAAAGAAATCAAACCAAACCTTTTGGTGTTCCTCATATAATGGCAGTCTGGGGCTTTTTTACTTTCGTGGTACTTGAACCACTGGCTATTGATGTTACTTCAACCAAGAAAGCCTTTTTTTCAAAGCTGCCACCACCTTTGTAATTAACAAAAACAAGTAAAAAAACCACCACAACATTAAAGGATGTTGCTACATCTTTTTCATAGAATCATACAATGGTTTGGGTTGGAATGGATCTTAAAGATCATCTAGTTCCAATCCCCCTGCCATGGGCTCGATCAGAGTACTTTAAAATACTAAGCCAAGTTTACAACTGAACATATCTACGCTCTTCTTGGCAGCCAGAGAAATCTTACTAAAAAAAGAAAACAAAGCATGCTGCAGGAATACATGAAATGACAGCCCACTTTTGAACTTCGACTCACCACTTTTTTAGTTTCCCCTTCAAAGAAGGGGGATATGAAACAGATGCTTCTACCCTGCCAGAATTTGAAATTCCTTTTTTGCAACAGCTTCTGAACAGTGCACTTCCTACTTCTTGAAGTTCACTAATTCTACTGAAAAGCAGTGACATCTGAAAAGGACCTACAATGAACATGTCAGGATTTTCCAACATACAAACCTTTATTATTTTAAATACTGTGACATGGCAATATTACCACGCAGAACCAATGATAAGATTTATTTGAATTCAACCTTTAAGGAAAGGCATTGTAAGGTCAGTAGGGTTTTGGTGACTTGTAATCCTTTAACACTACTTCAGAAACAGCTACTGTTACCCAACTGGCAAAAAACCAAAATTGATTCCTAAGTATTGTGTCTTATCAAAATGAAAAGCTTAACCAACCTAATCATTAGCTCTTTCAACTTTTAACAGGTTTTCACTTTTCCACACATGAAAAAGTATGTCAAAACACCTACTTTACTTATCGCCTAAACTTAGGTGATTCTGATTCTTTCACAAGCCTTTCTTTTTGCTCTGAATTTCTAGTATTCCTTCCACTAAGAACTCTACACTCTACACCACTACTGACCATGCTGTTCCCTGAGAGAGCTCCACTTACCTACATGCCAGCTGTAGGGAAGACACTGTTTTCATCTGAATGAAAGGGAACTCTTAAGCATAAATAAATTCAGATTTTAGATAAATCCAAAGTTCATGTTTTAGTGGCTAGCTCACCATCAGAGAAACCTTTCAGGGAACTCCAGAAAATATTCATATTTAACGTCGAAATTTTTTCATTGCAATTCACCTTCTCCTTTATATGTACATTTCAATCACAGATACAATTACAACTACATGCAAATACATGGCCATACTTTGGTCTTTCAAGACAAATATTTGAGTCACAGAAACTCCAGGCAATCCAGAACAGTTTTACTAAGTTTACTGTAAGCAATGAATATATGCAACAACATGCATTGTTCTGGTTTCAGCAGCAAGTCAGCATGTGCTTGAACTGTGCCAAACTTGGTAACCTGCAAAGCATCACACCAGATCCTTCTCAAATTTTTGCTGTGTGCTAAAGTAGTAGGTCTTGAAAACTGAGAGGTATAATGGAAACTTGGTAAAGCCCCCATATTCAAGTAATCTGCTTCCAGGTTAAGTACAAAGAGAAAAATGGGAAATGTAAGGCCTTGTACAACCTGTAGATTGCACAAAACTCTAGCACAGGTATTTTACTACTTCTGACTTGCATTCTGCCATTCTAAGGTCTTATCTTCCTGAAATGTACTGTAAAGATACACAGTTAGGAAAATCACTTTTTTCCACCTGGTCTGGTTACAGGCTACTTTTAACGTTCTTGATGAATTAAAGCATAAATAGGAAAAAAAGAAGTTTTTGCAGTACTTTATTGTGAGCATAACAATGCAGATTTTGAGGAAGTCTCACCATCAGAACTACTACTTCCTATCTGCTGCTGTAGCTGGGTCCACCGTCACACTCCAAACTCCAAACCTGCAACGATCATCAACATGTTGGGAAAACTTAAAGCAGAGGTTTATAGAAGATCATCTGTACTTGGTAAGCCAGGCAAAGTATGCCTGCCATTAAACTCAGTGGAAAACAGCAATTGCTTCTTGGCAACCAAAACTACTTTCACACCAACTAATCTGTCATCAGTTTGGTGTTGGAAAGTAAGAAGCCATGTAAGGAGTAGGTAAAACTGAGAACCTCGCTAATCACAGATGTGCAAGAAGCTGCTGAAGCCTTGGTATGACTGGGCTCCTCATGTGAGTGGATATATTCCCCCTCTTACACAAGAGACAAGTTGATCAACCCAAGTATGGTCTTGCAAGTACCCGAACTTCACTCCCAGTGATGGATGTATTTGACAAAACACCTGCGAAATGCTGCCTAACAGCCTCTTCCTTAACACAGACTTGCTGTGAGGGACAACCATATCACTGCCCAGTCCTACACATGCAAACAGAGTGACCATCCCTCAAGCTATTTTTTCATCTCACCTACCTGCTGCTTTCACAGCTTTTAGGACTGCCCCTCAGATACCTTAACTATCCCTTGGGCTGTATGACTGCCAGCTCGTGGTCTACTGCACAGCCACAGAGCTACCCTTTGACTGGCTGAAATCAGGACAGACACGTACTTCACATACTTTATTACAAATACTTCTGTTGGATGCTTTAATTTACAACAATATCTGACCATGTCAAGAAGAATATCCAGCTAAAAACAATAAACAGCAAGATAAGCCTTGAGAGTCAGAAGCTGCATAGTAGTCATGAAAGCCAACTGTAAAAAAAAAGAATCCCCAGCCTGAGCAAAACACCCTAACTGGAATAAATTTCTCAAGCTGTTTGGCACAGAAATCTGCACTTTGCACTGCACCATTTTCACGTTTGTACAGAGACATTAAGTGGAAAGGACAGAAGAGAACCAGAACTCTCAAGCCTGTTCGGCTCATAAGACACATAATTTTCCTCTTCCAACGTCTTGAGATCCCTCTTAATAGTTCATCCAGTCTTCAAGAATTATAGATGAGTAAAACATTAGAAAGTCCACACAACTGAAAAAATATACTGAAAAAAACTCGAGCAACAAGCACCAGAAGCCAAAGCACTTTTATAAAGTAAGAAAACAAAATATTTCTCAACAATCGCTACAAAATCCATGACACTACAGAGGGTTTAGCACACCACATGCTGCAAGATGCAGTAGTCTACATAAAAAATCCTCTGTCACAAATAAAAAATGCATAATGATGTTCTAAGAGTATTCTCAGTTGGGAAACTTGGGAATGCAGAAGCCACATTCTGTCTATTAGAATTTATAAAAAATTGGCAAGTACCTATCTTGGCAAGAATGTAGCTGCAACCCCAAAACACGCAAAAGCTATTCAGCACTCTGTAATTAGTAATCTGCGACCTTGTAGCAGTGAGCTAGGGGAAATCCCCTAGCTACCAGTTTTAACCGTGTCAATCAAAGATTCTGTTCCATCTCTGTTATTTTAATATTCATCACATTGTATTACTATTCAGCAATTGCTAGAAACTTCTACCGTTCTGTTATACCAATTGGTTAATGCAAATATGTTTCACCTTTGCCCAGAACTCTTTGGAAAACTGTCATCCCCCATCACTCTGTGATTTGATGAGACCCTGGACCCTTCCCCTCTGAACACCCCTTTCCTTTCCCCTTAAAACTCTCTGTAACCACCCCCTCGAGGTCTTTCTGATAGCTTGCATCCTGGAGAGACAATAAAACCTGGGTGATGCTATCAGTGAGTACGTTCTCGCTTCTTTGTTCCTGCCTGCTTTATTACTAATGACTGCTCTGCCTCCACTGCGGAGTCAATACCTAGGTAAATAGACAGACAAAGAAATACCGCTCCCCTGCGGCTGTCTATCTGACCCAGGGCCCTGGATAAATTGTTCCCCTGAAAAGCGTTACCACCTAACATTAAAAGACCCTTACAGGAACAAATGTTTTTGTTCATTAGACACATCGGACTATAGAACTTTAGAAACTTAAACATACATTTAATTTTTTTTCTTCTCCAGAGTAATGGCACTTTTACGGATTGAAAGGCGTTAATAGCAACATGTGTTATGCCTATTTGCTAAAAAAAAAAAAAAATAACATCAGGTATTTCTGGAGATTTATTTACTCTAGAGACATAAACTTTATTCATCACTGAAGGTCCCGAACTGTTTAAAACATATTTACAGTTCACACAGAAAACCTTCAAATTATCAAAGGTGGAAGAAAACAAAGAGCTGTTAAAGCCACTCCTAGGGTTATTTCTATTGTTAAGCAGGTGAGCAACTAGTTCATCTAAGTGCTGATAGCTGAACTGATGAATATCAGCAGAGATATATACAAACCAGTAGCACAGTCACTTAAAAACCAGCATTTTACTTCAGCTTCTAGGGCTCTGCTAATGTCCTAATTTGTACTGCCTACTTGCTAACCTTTGTTTTTATTTTGAGTTAAACTGAACATTCTTTCTGATTTACTACAGGTGTTTACTGACAGAGAGAGATCATAATTTTGTTTCTGTTGTGCCTTTCCAACAAAGCCACTAACTTTATCTTCTCTTAAAAATGCCACTCCAAGATTCAACTCCAATATGAAACAACTAAGATGCACAGCGGAGGTTTAAATGATTAGGCTTGAATCTGATCTAGAAGGCAACAAGTATTTGGGAAGATGAGAGGAGAAATAATACAAAACATGCCTGGATTCCCCTTTTACCTTGCTGAGATCCTAAAGCAGAATAAATATAACAAGAGAAGTTCTACTGTGAAAACCTTCTTCTGCAAATACTACAAGATCAAGAGGCATGGGACCACTAGGAAATACTCCTCAATACCCAGGAAGGCAATGGCCTCCAGCATGTCTTGGAGTGTTTCTGAAGGATTAACTAGAAGAGGACTGGCACTTCTGACACAAAGTCAGAACACATGCTGCAGGCCAGATGAAAAATGTCCCAAGGGCGAAGAACTTGCTGGCAACCAGGCAGCTGAACTAACACTCAGGACACTTTAGGTTACTCTGGTGCCCAAGTGAAGGATCAAAACATAAGAATTTAAAATGGGTGAGATGAAGATACTGGTTTAGCTGGTGGTTTAGCTTCAATTTGTTCAATGCAACTGGTACAAGTCAGTTGAAATGCAGACCACACAGGTCTAGTTTGTACTTTATAACTTAAATCAGTAACAGAATCTCACATATCAATGTCAAACCTTTACAGGTTTTAGGCTTCATTTGGTTGGTTGGTTTTTCGGTTTTTTGCTACATTCAAACAGTAATAAAATAATACATGTTCTATTTAGAGTAACTACATGAAGCATTTTTTGTTGCCTCACAGGACACTGATGCAAAAACAGAGTCTCTAAAATAAGACTTATCACCACTCTCAGTGTTTTAGAAATGCAACAGCAGGATCCGCATGCTTGTTTACTCCCAAGAATAAATGAACAAAAGCTACATGTGAGGTATAAGCCGAAAATGCAGCCTTTAGACTCTGCTCCTCTGTCCTTACATAGCATGCTGGGTCTGTATATGATTTCTTGTGGTATTTTAAATAAGAATCCATTAGGTTTTTCATGGTGCAGTTTTAGGTCTTTGCAAAGGCACACTGTTATCAAAGCTGTGATTTAACACCCTTGCCTGACTCTTCTATCAGAGTAGGTCAAACCATGCACTATAGAGCTAAAATGATTTCTTGGCTCCGGAATTATCTTTTCCCACTAAAAGATCCACTTACACAAAGGTAATCACGTGTAACGCTTTTCAGGGACCGCAAAACTGCCTGGGGTTCTGCGGAACGATTTATCCAGGGCCCTGGGTCAGATAGACAGCCGCAGGGGAGCGGTATTTCTTTGTCTGTCTATTTACCTAGGTATTGACTCCGCAGTGGAGGCAGAGCAGTCATTAGTAATAAAGCAGGCAGGAACAAAGAAGCGAGAACGTACTCACTGATAGCATCACCCAGGTTTTATTGTCTCTCCAGGATGCAAGCTATCAGAAAGACCTCGAGGGGGTGGTTACAGAGAGTTTTAAGGGGAAAGGAAAGGGGTGTTCAGAGGGGAAGGGTCCAGGGTCTCATCAAATCACAGAGTGATGGGGGATGACAGTTTTCCAAAGAGTTCTGGGCAAAGGTGAAACATATTTGCATTAACCAATTGGTATAACAGAACGGTAGAAGTTTCTAGCAATTGCTGAATAGTAATACAATGTGATGAATATTAAAATAACAGAGATGGAACAGAATCTTTGATTGACACGGTTAAAACGTGGCAGAGAGGGAATTTCCCCCAAGCATGCTGCCTCCATCATCCCCAGATTCGCTATCCTGGGAAGGAAAATCTGCCCATGTTATTTCTCTAGTTCTCATGGAGGCAGCTGGTTGGGTCACTGCTACACACGTGAGGTGATGCAGAACAAAAGAAAAACTAATTTACTTGGTCCAAGCCATGCTGGATTTTAAATGTTTTCTCATTTTGTGTGGGGTTAATACTTCAATTCTTTTTACTCTTTTTTCACTTTTGAAGTTTCCATGCCCACCTGTCCTGGGGTGATTTTCTGGGGTGAAATTCTGCCTTTTAGAGGAGACACCCTTTCAGAGTCTCCTCCCAAAATTTGTCTCAAACCGGGACACCACCTCAAATCCAAGCACCTTTTACTTTTGCACCAGTGGTCTGCAGTATACAATTACAACCTAGATATGGTTTCACTACCAGTAAATGTAATAGTGTGTTTTCTGTTGATTCTGCAACAGAACACTCAAAAATGCTGACACATATTAAATAGAGCACACTAAATAGCTATACTGGCATTAACAGCTTGTTAAAATGATGAGGATGATAAAAAAAAGCTCCTATACAGAAGCAGCCTAACATCAATGGATTATTTTCTCTACCACAAGAAGATTCATTTCCTTAAGGCTTATTTTGTGGCTAAGGTGTCATTATTTTCTGTGTCACTTCCTACATCTACAAAAGGCCCTGCTACTAAGAAATCATTGTTTTACACTTAACCATAACTAATTTTATTTTTAGTAACATTACCCATTCATTAAATATAATCCAGTCTCCTTCCCTAACAAGAAAGTTTGCTTTTTGCACCCAGTATGGAACTATAATTAATTAATCTCTGGATGACATATAAAAGTCTTTGGCGTTGTGTTGTGACTGGAAGAAGCTGCATAACTATAAGGAGTGCAAGACATCTTGCATCTTGCCAGTCTTCATTAAATATCAACACTGATCAAGAGATAGCATAAAAATTGAAAACAATTATTAACCCAAAAAAGGGCAAAAGTACAAAGATAACATTATGATCACCTGTCTCTTACCAATAAAAAAAACTCAAAACAAAATCCACTTCAGCTCTCCACAGCTGTTGAATAAACAAATACAAAGAGATAAACACGCCTGGAATGGTTATTAGTTTTCTCTTTTTTAATTTGAAAAGGTGTCTTCACACCCATTTAACTAAAACACAGGATCCCAAAACTTTCTAGGATATCAGACCACTACCAAAACTCAGAGTTGCTGGCCAGCAGTACCCGATGGATTCGAGCAGTTTATAGATGTGATTTTTCCTGTACCCTGCACCACTCCCCAAGCTGCCTTCTGGTCCCTCACTCTTCCCTACCTACCGCCAAAGCACATGCGTAGCCAGGCAGTCCCGCAGCCCTCCCGCCGGCCGGGTAGGAGCCAGCACGCTGCCCGCAGCCCTGGGGCGAGGCAGGCAAGGTAAGGGCAGGTTGCGCGGCGCATGAGGCCGGGCCAAGGCGCGGTTCCGTACCCCACTCAAGAGCGTGGTCAGGGGTCCAGGCCGCACCGCAGCTTAGCGGGCGCGGAGGACTCACTGACGCGGCACGGCCAGCGGACTGAGGAGCGAAAGTACCGCGGGCAGCAGTTACGCCGGACCCGCCCACGCCTTCCTCCCTCCTTTCCCCCTACCCCGGCAAGGCCCGTCCCGGGGGCGCGGCCGCAGCGCGCCGTGCCTGCCTACCTGAGGCCGGGGCAAACACCGGGGCCGCGGCCCCGCCACCAGAGCCGCCACCCACCGCGCGCTTCGCCGCCGCTGCAGACGGCGCACGCGCGCGGCACCCGTCTCCGCTCGCAGAGCCTGCCGGGAAAAAGGTTGGCCCAGAGGCGTGCCGGGAGTTGTAGTCCCGGGGAGGCCGTCCGGTGGCTGGGGTGGTGTTGGGCGCCGTTGCCCCTGCGAAGCGGCGCGCCCGGGTGGGATCGTGCCCCGCCTGCCGGCCTGCCGCTCGGGACTTGCAGAACCCGCTTGGCATCGTAGGGCTTGGCTCTGTGGGTGGTGCGGGAGCGCTGACTTTCCCTGCGCCCACGGGTATCCGGGTCTGCGGAGGAGTCTGACGGCGTCGCCGGCCAGCGGCCACCGTCATCGTCCGGGAGCGGTGAGGCCACGGGGTGGGGGGTGCTCCAGGCGAGGAAACCAAAAGCTGCCGCCGGCAGGAGCGGCCCGCGCTCTCCCGGGAGCAGCCGGGCCGGGGCCGAGCCGCTCCGCTCCTCCGGGCCGGCCGCATGTTCCGGCCGGGCGCGTCCGGACTTCGGCGGTGGCGCAGGCGGAGCCCAGGAGAGGGGCATCCCGCTGACCCTGCGCTCGGCTGGTGCCGCTGCACCCTCGCTGGGAAGGCGACCGCAAAATAAGGCAATTTGGTAGTTCAACAAGAGTTGGAATGAAACGGGGGCAAAATTGTCTCAGCAGCATCCTGGAAGAACCGCGGGCTGTCACTGTGTCATTACCGGGGCTGGGATATGCCAAGTAGGAGAGAATGGGAACCCTGTAAAGATCCTCTCTTGGCTGGGGCTTTGCAATGAAGACCTAGTGCTTCGAAGAGCTACTCCCGGTAAATAAAATTTGAGAGTCAAAAGTAGCTTAACGTGGGGTACCCATAATAAACGGAGGTAGCAGAGCATATGTCCCGCGTGACTGTGGTGCTTCTTGATATTTAGTCGCCTTTGAGTGTACGTGACTTTGCTGCCCATTATACACACCTTAGTGGCAAAAGAACAGCTCTTCCTAGTGGTGCTTGATTTCACTGTGATGGTAAGGTGTCACCGCGTGAGCTTGGCTGCCTCTGCGTGTTTTCCTGAGGTCAGACCAGGGCTTTGTTGTCCTGGTAGTACTTGAACATACCCTCCAGACTCCCTTTCCTCTCTGAGTTTGCTGAACTTCTGGCCGTTTTATGTATGTTTGATTCCCTGGGTAAATCCGGAATATCTTGTGGTAACTAATACCAAATCCCCATCTATTTCACATGTTTTGTAGACCCTCGACCTCAGTGTCTCAACACACGGATCATCTGTTCACTAAACTCACAGGTTTTAGCTGAGGACAATGGATGAGGTAAATGAGGAAAAACTCTTCAATTAAACAAATTCTCTCACAGTATGTATATACTGTGGAACATACTCTGTGCGTAGGTTGTGCCCCCATACCTTACTATTGCTGGTCTCCCAACAAGTTTGATTCTGATGTTTATGGACAGATATCTCTCCTTTTGGATAAAATTTTAGGACTGATATTTTCTTAGGACATTATTTTGTAAATTAAGGGAAAAAGATACATGAGAGATGGAAGGTAGGAAAGGACTGACAGTAGTAAGGTTGTCTGTTTGCATACAGAATAATTTTGATTGTTGAGCATTTCAAAATCCTAAGTTCTACATCTCATTGTTTAAGAAAAAACGAATTGTATTATCCTTTGCCATCTACAAAAAAAACCAGAAAAGAAAAAAATATATAAGGTGTCGTTTTTGTGAAGTCATGGATTGAATGAAATGCATGTTTTATGTTTTGCAAACATTGAAGAAATATAGTAAATATAGGGGAGCTCTCAAGTAGTTTACATATTCAGAAAAGATGAAGAAAGGGTCATTTTTATCCTCCCTTAAGCATACAGCTGGATTTCTGAGTCTTACAGCTCTTCTTTCAGAATGCTTAGGCGTATTTGTTTTGGAAAGTAATACCAGTTTCAGCCTTTTATTAAGGAAGGAGGTTTCAGTTGAGTCTTTATAGTGCTGAATGAGGAACAGGGTGCATGATGAATCAGATCTCAGAATACTGTAAAATATCATGCTCAGCCTACAGCATTGTTGAAGTTATTGATTGAGCTTGATTTTTTTTCCTATAAAATACATACCCCTGCTGTGTCGTTAGTTTTTTTGAATAATACTGTATTTACTATTCTAGTTAGCTTTATTTCTTTCTTAATTTTTCTTAACCATTTATGCTATATTCATAATTTAGGGCAATAAGTAGATTAAAAATATTCTGTTCTAAACTTGGCAGAATTTACTTTTTGAAATATTGATAGAGACAGCTCCAGAGATTACCAATCCTTTCTGCCTTTTTCAGATACTGCATTGACTTTCAGGTATGTGAGAAATCACTGTGGCCTACAGCAACCAGTAGGTAAGCAGTAGAAGAAAACTTTCCATCACTTTCTGATGAGATTTTTTCTCAGTTTCCGGGTTGATTAATATCCTTTGTCAATTCAAGTATTCTAATTAAAAAGAAATGATGTTTAATACAATGTTGAGAAGCGAGTGCTCACAGTATCAAACTAAAGAAGGTGTTGGTTGTATTTTAAATATTAGAAAGAATGATTTTTTGTTTGTTCATTCGCATAAACATACCACGTTAAGAGATGGGGGAGAACACAAGGATATTGAGGTTAAAATACAGGTTTCATGTATGTTCTGATCTTCACTGATAGTTTTAAAAATTCATTGAGTATGCATGGTGTAATTTTTAACTTAAAGAAAACATGGTTTTATTGTAGACATCTAGTTTGCAATAGATCACAATGTGAACAGAATGTTAATCAGTGTTACAAATGGATACAGTTATTAGAATCATCGGGTGTGGTTCAGTGGCCAGCCTCCATTAAATCATTTGACCTAGAATTGATTTGCACTGGTAACACCTGATAACTGTTATTTTAATCTTGGTTCCAGGAAAAAAAATTCATAATTTCAATATGGCACCCATTATAGATTGGAAGAAGCTCATGAAAGTTGATCCAGATACTCTGCCTCGTCAAGAGGAACTAGCAGACAGACTGCTGGATATAATGTTTAAGGTGCTTGAGAAAAAGGGAACGTGAGGGTTTTGTTATACCTTCTTCCCTAAACTGTCTCTGATCCTTCACATACATGAAAGATTTATTTTGTGGATTTCATTAATACTAGTGTAAAACTACTTCTGTCTCCTTCCTTAGGTTGATGGGAAAGACTTAAAAACTGAAACTCCAGAAAAACTTACACACCTTTTTAAAATTACTCAATCACTACTGAAGGTTTGTATTAATGCATACTTTCTATAATTCTGCAGATACATTTGTTTATCTTTTTTGTTTAAATAGAAGCATCGTTATTCTTTTTTCCCCCTGTTCCCGAAAACACTGCTTACTCGTAAGGTAGTTTATACACTAAATGTGTTCTTGCACCAGAATACCTGCTTGTAGCTGTTGGAATTTAGTAGTGGGAAGTGAAGTGGACTAACATAGTTATATAGATGGAAAATACAAACAAATTTCTCAAAATAAATATGTTTTAAACATCAGGTCTATGGAACAATCTTTTAATTTATGTTAGTAGTAAATATTTATTCTTTGCTTACTATGCTTCTTTTCTCAGATGAAAACTCAAGAGGTAGAACTGGCACTAGAAGAAGTTGAAAAAGCTGGGGAAGAGCAAGCCAAATGTGGTGAGCAAGTTTTTTTATGCTGTTCCTAAATGATTTCTTAAATGTGTCTTTTAGGTTTTTGTTGTTGTTGTTTTGTGGCTTTTTTTAGGTTTAGAGAACTGGACAAAATACCAACTGCTCTGAAGTCAATTGCTTCTATGAAGCCAAATATTTAAAGTTTAAGGTTAACCATTGTTGTTTTATGGTTTTTTTAAATCTTATTGGGTAATTCGCTTTATCTGTTTTATTTTAACAGAAAATAATTTTAAAACAAAGCTGATGAAACTTCAAAAGGAGTTAGAGGTATGTTTTAAAATTTTGTTAGTGTATAGAATCCTCTGGTGAGTTTTTTTAATTACTTGATTTTAGACTAGTATTTAATGAAATGATTTTAGACTAGTATTTAATGAAATAGCCCTACATTTTGGCAAATGCTTTTTATTGGTTTTTGAATATGCACCAGTCTTGGGTGAATAATTACTTGACTCTTTTATACTTGAAAAATCCAATTTATTTTAGTCTTATCATCTTTATTTTAGTTCTTTCTACTTTGAATAGCTACTATATTTATAATGTTATTTTAATGCTCATAAGATGGTGCAAAGATCTGCTGGTGGTCGTGATACTCGTTTTTTGCGTGATGAGATCTGCCAACTGGAAAAACAATTGGAACAAAAAGAGAGACAGTTAACAGATCTAGAAAAAGAACTGGAAAAGGAGAAGAAAGTGAATGAACAGGTAAGAAGGTACTTGAGCTTGACATTTCTAAAAGCTGTTCTGTCAAATATTTTGAAAAGTAGATGTTCTGTAAAAAGCCTGTGAAATTAAAAAAAAAATTAAACCACTGGTGAAATAGGATTGCGGTGCATTTGCTTTCTTTTTCTGTTTCTGCTGTTCTTGGTGGTGTCAGTGATGCATATAAAAGTTTTCTGTCTCGTAGCTTGCTCTTCGAATTGAAGATGCTGAAAATGAAAGCATCAGATTCCGGAGAGAGGTTAGCAAAAATTATTACTGATTTACTGTATTTTTAACTTTGTTTATAAATATATTACTGGTTTTTTGTATTTATAATTTTTGGTGTGATGTTTAATTTTGGAACATTTCCTGTTTACTACTGCAAAGTAAACATGTAGTACATCTTCACCAATGAAACTTAGTTAATTGAGATCAGGAATTCTTTACATTTCAGTTTGCATAGTCCTACTGTGTATTAGTTTGGCCTGGATTTTGGGGTTTGAATTTTTAGTATTTTTCTTAAATAATATTACCAAGTAGATCTGTTTAATTATTGTCCTGGGGTAAAACCTTGAGAATCATTTGTCAAACTACCCCTCCACATATGTGTGTGTATATATGTATATGCATGCGGAAGTATTATTTTGTCTCTATACTGATTAATATTTAGTTTTCTTAAAGCAAAGCTTCTTTTAATATTTCTTCTAATATTTTTCGTACTTTGTTCTCTTGGTCTTGTTTTCTCCTTTTTAATATGAAGAAAAAGTGCATAAAGAAAAAGGTGAGGCTTCTAAGACTTTTAAAAGCAGACTGTAGGAATTTGGATGGGTTTTGAGTGTCTTAGCTCTTTGTGTTAGCTGGCTAGAAATGCACTGACTTTGTCTTCAACTCTTAGAAATGGATTTAAGTCTGGATTGCTTTTTGTGCAGAATGAACAATTGCGTCAGGATGTAGCTGACTATCAGAGGCAAATAGATTCTCAGAAAGAAGCAATTCCACTACGAAGAGGAGAGGTTTCTGATTACACATCACAGTTGTCCAAAAGAAGCTCTGAGCTTGTCCAGTATTTGGATGAAATTCAGGTAGAAATCTATGCATTCTATTGAGTATCTGTTGGAGTTTTACTGACCACAGTGTCTTTCATGACACTGTGCAAATTTGTGGATGAAGTCACGTGGAGTAACGGAATTCATAACGTGGTAGGGTTCTGTCATGCATACAGTCTGCATCTGGGAATCTGCCAGAGGTAATGAAGTTACTGACAAGGGGACATAGGTCTTTTATTTGCTGTCTGGATTTGTTGAAATTGATCAGCTTGAGGTGAAATACTCTATTCTGTGCTAATTTCATGTAAGACTTTCAAGTTCTTATTTGGGTAGTAAGATGGGCACTTTCTAAAAGCAGTTTTTTCTTTATTTTTGCAGAATTTGACTGAAGCTAATGAGAAGTTAGAGATTCAAAACCAAGAAATGAGGACAAATCTTGAGGAATCAGTGCAAGAAATGGAGAAGATGACTGATGAATATAGCAAAATGAAACTAATTGTGCAACAATCTGATATTATTATGGATGAGTTAAGAAAAGAGAAAGATCAGTACAAACTTCAAGTAAGAAGTGACTCATTATTTAATGTAATTTTTCCTAGGTCTCCACTCTGTTTTCATATTTTAGCTTAAGTTAAAACATTCTATCTATGCAATTAAAACCATACACTTCTTCAAAGTAATGCTCTTTAAGAGTAGTGTGATTGAATGTGGTACAGATTTTTAAATTTGACTGCAGATCACAAATTTTTTTTGTACAAAATGTTAGTCATGCACTGTTCTCAAAAGCGATTCCCTTGCTGCTGTAATGCTCATCTGTTAAATGTTATGTGCTTGATGTAGTGTGTTTGTACATATACACTGGTTAAGCCCAAACCTTTTGTAATGTGTTGTTCATCCCAATGGCATGTGTAGGTTCAGGATCTTTCAGACCAGCTGAAAGCAAAGAATGGGGAAGACGATCCACTCATGGCAGCTGTAAATGCAAAAGTTGAAGAATGGAAGGTATTTTTTAGTCCTTTTAAAATAATTTTTAGGAATTACTTCAAGCATTCTCATGGTATTTTATCTTCTTTTCAGAAAATCTTAGCTTCAAAAGATGATGAACTCCTAGAGTACCAGCAAATGTTGTTTACCTTGGAAGAGAAAATGAAAATGGTCCAACTTGATGTAGACAGGAACAGTATACTGTCCCTTCAGCAGGTACAGTCCATAGAGACATTTCGCACATGGAAATCACCATTCACTAAGTATGCTAATGACCAAATATATATTTATTCTTTCATAGTTTGCAAATACAAAATGCTTCAGTTTGAGAATTATAAGATGGGTCGATTCATTCCACTGTAAAGTTAGCTTAATAGACAATGTACAAAGGAGACTTCTCTGAATGTATGTATGTAATGAATGTATGTATGACCTGAACTCTTGGTAGTTGGTTCTGTTACTTTCATATTTATCTCTTCTAACTGTTATGTAGTGTTTCTAAAATATAGCTCAATTTCTATCCACTAAGTTTGTTAGTTAAGGAACAGTCTTATCTAGTACTTAATTTTCTGTGTTCTTTGTCTCATCTGATTAAGTCTGTGGTCCATCGTATGATAGAGCTAGCTGAATTTGTGTTATCTCTCATAGTCATGCAAAATTACATAGTTCTTTTTGATTTTGAATGTCTCCACTTTCTTAAAAAACATAACCCCTTCCCCATCCCCCCAAAATACTGGGATCCATTAGGAATCCTGAAATAGTGATTATGGGAAAGTATCCTCTCTGATTCCAGGATGATTTCTTGCCTTGCTTTAAGTTTTTTAAGTAAATGTGTAATGACATTTATGTTACATTTTGGGTTCTTGTAAACTGAGCAGTGTGGTGAGATATATTTATGCAGTCTTCCAAACCCAGTGACAGATAGCTTCTCAGGAGAAAAAAACCCATAAAGTACAAATCAGCCTTAGATTTCAGAAAAGGAAGGCAGCTGAAAGTAACTTTGATAAGCAGTTGTTTGGTTTTAGCTGTTTAGATGGTTGTAGAGGTTGCTTTTTTTGGAGGTGGGGAGAAGGAGGGGGCATTATTAGCATGGCATTTTGAAATGTTTTCTGGAAATAAGCATGTATTTTAAGCAGACATTTAAAAATTAAATCAAGTTACTGCTCAGGTTTTTACTCAAAATGGACTGAGCTTGCTATTGTTCAATGTATGTTCATATTCTGAAGGGTTATATTTAGGTCACAACTTCGCTAAGCTCTGTATTTATAGATTTTAAATGTGGTTATAAAGTTTGTTTTTCAGAACATTAGTATAAAGGAAGGACAGCAACCTTGAGATTTTTACATTTTTATTATTATTAATGCCTGTAAGTTTTTTAAAGTCTCTTTTTATCTTTTTCCACTTTTTTATTCATCATAGAAAAACTAACATTAAGCTTTCTATGTTGTTTCTAAAGTTCAGGTATAAATACAGAAATAGCACAGTATAAATAGAAGTCATTTTCACAGTCTGTGTCTACTTATGAATGTATATGCATGCAAAACAAGGTGTGATATTACTTTTTAAAGTTAGATGACTTGCTGAAAGGCTGTGTGCCATTCAGGTGTCATGTATGATGGATTATTAGTCCTTGCAGTCTTGAACTTGTATCGCTCACTTCCCAATGGCAATTGTTTATAAGAAAGCTGCAAGAAACCTGTATCATCTCAAACTTTTCTTCTAACTTTGGCAAACTCTGAGAGTACTGTTTCCATTTAAAATCATTATACTAAAATGATGCTTTTTTCCCCCCTGTGTTTGAGTGCTTTATTTTTACTTTTTCTTTTTTTATTTTTTTTATTTTTCCTGCTTTGCATTTATATACCAAACTTCTAGATAATATCTGAACTCTCTGTTGTAAGTATAGTATATTTGGTGTTCTATAAATTGTTTTGTATTAGCTACATGTGGTTTCTTCATTTACCATGTGGTGTTCTGTATTGGTAGTTTGCCCATCAATAAAGAAGGATCCTTTAATGGAGCTTCTTTTTTTCTGCATGTGTAGGGTGTGCAAGAACGAGATGCTCAGATAAGATTGCTTACTGAGCAAGTTGAACAGTATACCAAAGAAATGGAGAAAAATGCTTTCATTATTGAGAAATTAAAAGATGATCTCCAAAAAGATAAAGGTAAGATGACTATTTTGTATTAATGTCAAAATCAGGAAAATTCAGAAACCACAAATTTACTGTGCATTCTTTATTTTTCAGAAATACAGGAAAAAAATAATTGCAGTGTTTGAGTAATTTTAATCTATAATCTTTTTACTTCATTTTCTTTTAAAAAACGTTCATGAAGAGTTTAAATTTATCCAGATTTCCTCAGTGGGTTTTATGGGTAATAAAACTATACCTGATCTGTAAAAGTTAGAGCATAACATATAGGGTCTCAGCTCCATCAAGAACTGAAAAGGAGTAATAATAACATGGAATTCTAGATAAATTCTGATGTCCCTTCTGTACACTCATTTATGATAAATATTGTTTGAAGGAACTGTTGGGGGAAGAAAACCCAACCTCTTACATGTACTGTCTTGTAATTTCCTAATTAAAAAGAGCAGGAAGTGAAGATCTCCTTTATAATGTTTTCTGAAGTGTTTCTGTCTTGATTAATGGCAGATAACAAGAATTCCTAGTTGTATTGTAAGCATCAAGGTTTTTCATTCCAGGTCACTCATCTCCTGCTCAGCGGAACCAAATTGGGGATATGCAAGAAAAGTTAAAAATGCTGGAAGAGAGAACTATGGAGGCTGAGCAGTCAGCAGAATTGGCAGAAGCACATGCCAGAGAAAAGGACAAAGAGCTTGTTGAGACTTTGAAAAGAATGAGAGACTATGAACTGGTAAGCAGTTTGTCAGAGTGGAGAGAGTGTTCATCATATTTTTAGGAGAGCATTTTGTCCTTCCATATTTATTTAATTCTTCTAATTAAAAATGAAATAAATTATTTTGATCTTCTTCCCGTTTCTCTTCCCTTCCCTATTGAACAGCAGTTGAATGCTCAAGATACGATTCTTCAAAGGATCATGTAGCTGGAGGACTCACTTTTGAAATATGCAGGTTCCTCTATAGTCAAGGACAGATTCATAGGATCTGCTTTTTTTCAGTAACTTTTTTCGCTAAGCATAGTGCAGACTAGTTATAGAGGTTGAAAACATTTTTTTCTTGTCTGTGTAATGATGAAAGATTCATGATCTATTTTAGTAAGTCTTATATTGGTTGTTTTCTTCTTGCTTCCCATGTGGGGTTTTTACAGGGAATATATGGTTTGGAAGAGGCTGTTGCTGAAATCAAAGATTTAAGAAAGCAAGTCAAAGTACAAGAACATGAGATTGAGTCATTAATCAAGGAAATCAATAAACTTGAACTTAAAATAAATGACTTTCTTGATGAAAATGAAGAACTCAGAGAGCGCTTAGGTATGCTGTATCCAGTACATGTTCATTTGTTGTGTGAAAATTGAAATAGGATTTAATGAAAATTTTTTACTATCCCAAGCATGAGTGAACTTGGCTTACAGGTTCCTTTGACTGAAGAAAGTAGAAGAACAGGTTCTCTACTCTTTTTTGGTTTTGATTCCACTTTGACCACACACTGCATAATAAATTTCATAATACAGTATTTGGAAACCACAGCATCCTGAAGTTGTAATGCTAGATGAAAACACAGAGAAAAGTGCAGACAGGTTTATTTTTAAATAGAAGAATTTAATTGTAAATAAGGTTAATTTTAGGTGCCACTCTATTGCATTTTGGGTTTTGAGTAACCGAAGTAAAAATAAGTTTTCTTCTGATCTTAATACATAGAGTATAAGATGTGTGTATATGTTATATAGGTAGTTATTTATTTTTATAGATGAAATATATCCAACTATCAACAAATTATTTTTTTGACTCAACTGGTTTTGTTCTTATGTAAATTAACTGCATTAACTAACATTAATGTTCCTCCTTAATGAATAACTGTGATATACTTTGTTTTAGGTCTTGAGCCAAAGATAATGATTGACTTAAATGAATTCAGAAACAGCAAAGCACTGAAGCAACAGCAATATAGAGCTGAAAACCAGATTCTTTTGCAAGAGGTAAGTGATAAATCCTATTTTTGTGTAAAAGCTATGTGATAAAAATGTATTTGAACAAAATGGAATACTGATCTGTGAATAATAATACACAGATTGAAAGACTAGAAGAGGAAAGAATTGAACTGAAAAAACACATTCGTAAGTTGGCTCAGGAGAAAGGAAGAAGAGTTGCGACAACAGGTAGGATGTTTTTATTATAAACTGTCCTTTCAAAAACATTCTGTTTATACATACAAGCAGACTTACTCTGTTTATGATTAAGTATGAACATTCTGTTTGTACTTAATGTAACCAGTTAGTTATTTGTTTAAATTAAAAGGCTAAGTACATTGCATTGAACCTGTAGGAAGAGGTGAATGGTTTTGGATTTCCTAGTCTTACAGCCAGTACCTTTTTGAGTTGTGATGACTTGTAATGCATCACTGAGACCTCTCTCATTGCCTTGCAATGGGTTCAGGATGATCTCCCAAAAATTTTCAGTAAATCTGCTTAATTCATGTGTTTCAAAATTCTTAGAATTTCAATTCCATGCCACCCAGGGTAGCATAATGTGCTTGGATGGAAAGGTAGAAAACTAGAACTCAGATATAATAAATTGAATATAATCTTTTGCTTGGAGACCAATTAAATTTTCATAATAATTTATTACTTGTGCATCTACTTGCACTTTAGGATTGGATGCTGATAATATGCAGATGACTGATAGCTTTACTGAAGAGAAGGGAAAGAACGTGAGTAAGTTGGATTTCTTGAGTAGACATGACATTGCTGAAGTAAAAGCAAAGGTAGGTTCATAGAGCAAGTTTATGAACATTTCATGTATTTCTCTTTCAAAAATTAAAACCCCCTATTTTGTAAATATTTGTTAAAATATTTATCTGGGGACTTTTATTAGCTGCTTTTAAAAAGTCCCAAAATTAATAATTTGTAATAATTTTTAGAAGACTAGTGAATTTTCTGTAGTTTTTGTAAATACAGCCTAGCAGCTCATGTAACATGGAATGGAGAAGCACACTTGCAGATAGAGTAGCATGTGCTGAAATTCTGAAGTCAAAGAAAAATAGAAAACAGAAAGGCTGTGGAAAATCTATTTAGAAGAACTTCTGGCATATGTGAGAATTCAGAATTCTTGGAAAAAAACCAGAAATACTTTCTCGGTTCATTTAGGTTCTAAACATGTGATAAGAGTGGCAACTAGTTAAACAGAAGTGTAATTTTGAAGCTCTTAGTGTTTTCATATCAGAGCTACAACTTACACAGCCTCACAGACTTCTGGTCTGTACCAGACCACTATTCCAGCTGCTGCATGACCCAAGAGTACATATTTTGCTATGGACAGTGTTATATGGGATAGACTTCATGTAATTATTCCAGGGAATCCGTTTCTGTTCCTATTTAGGCGAGGAATCAGTATGTGGACTGGGAAATTTTCATGTATGCATACTTCAAATTCGAAAACGTCTGGGACTAAAATACTAAATTGCTAAAATTTGATTCTGTGTATTTTTTTGTTTAGGAGAAACTTTATGTTTTTTTCTTTAGAATGAATATCTTGCAACTGAATTACATGAGAGAGAGAGAGATTTGGAGAAGAACAGGACTGTCATGGCTAAATTTCAATCTAAATGTAAGTTGCAACCTGCTTTAAAACTAGGGAATATTATCGGGTACCTGTAGATAGTTAGGTTATTTAGTTGTTCTGTTTCTATAATTGTGATCGTAAATATCTGACCTGTAAGAAAAAAATACTGTGTTTATATTAGTGTATATCTTTGTATGTGTGTGCAAATATACATATATAGTGTTACTAAATCAGTGATAGTACATGAAACATAGTTTATTCACATTAATTACATTAAAATATTATCTCATGTTTTTGTATCTTGATTCAGAGCTAGTAAGGGCTTTAAGTGTGTGAGTAATCCCAATTGTAACAATTATACAATTTGTGTAATTGTAGAGCTTTTCTGTTTCAAAGGAAGTGTTGAGGAATTAGAGCCACTTGCTGCTTACTTCTATGTGTATGTTAGCTGAAGTGCACTGCTTGAAAACTCCAAAATAAAAATAATTCCAAAATTTCTGGACAAGAAGCTTAATTTTTTTTTCCAGAAAATGTTAATTCCTAAAGGTCTTTCTGCCTTTTCAAAATAGACTTTGTGAAATTGCTCAAATTTTTGCAGTTTAGTACTGGGCATTCAGGATGATTAGCCGTATTGTTTGAATACAGAGAGTGTCTTGACAGGTTTGTTGGGTTTTTTAAAAATTTTAAGACTTCTTGCTATGTGCTGGAAATCAGAATTTCATTGAGAAACTATTGGTGGTAGGAGTCTTGAGAGTCCTTGACAGCCACATAATTTAAATGCTCTTTTTCTCTCAGACTGCAGAAGGAATTCAGACAATTCCTAGATACTTCATTGTTACACCCAGACATTTCCAAGATAGCCATGTTTCTGGACAGGTAAAAGTCACACAGGCTACTAAGGAAGTTTAAAGTGAAGTAAACATTGAAGACTGGAAGGTTCAGTGAAGTCAATTGTATTCCTGTGAAACATTTAATTATTTTTTCCTTGGTGTTTCATCAGTAAGATACATCTCCCAGATATTCCTAGGAGCTCTAATTTTAATTTCATAATTGGTTATGTCTATATATGTATAATATGAACATTCTTTTAATTTATCAAATCAACAAGTAGAGTGATGAAATGTCCTAGGAAACTTTAACTCATTTCTTTCAGTGCTTTTAAACACGTTTACAACTTTTATTACAGTAAAAGAGTTATCAGAAGAGAATAAACAACTTGAACAAGGAATGAAAGAAATATTGCAAGCCATCAAGGAAATGCAGAGGGATCCTAGTATGAAGGGAGGAGAAACAGCCTTAATAATCCCTAGCCTGGATCGTTTAGTTCATGTAAGCTTGCTTTCTAAGGTGTTATTTAGCTTTATAAGATTTACAGGGTATTCTTGTCCTCCTCAGTTTTTGGGTTATTGTATAATTTAATAGTAGTTTCTTTGTACATAGGCTTTCTTAGTGTGATTCCTCCTTAATGAGGTAAATTAAAATAGGCAGGAGAAGGGCTTGCCAATAAAATTAAAAAAGCCCCTAGCTTCAGCTGGATATTATAAAACTGTCCTTGGCAAATTTGTTGTCCCATTCATAAAGCTTTGGTAAAAGTTCATTTGCCTGTCTTTTATCTCTGCAGGAAATGTTTTTAAAAAATGCTTTATTCAAACATCTCACAAAAAAAGTCGAGGTTTCCCAGGAAAGAGTAACCATGTAGGTCAGTCTATAGCAAATGTGCCATCAGGAAACTGATAAATAGGTGTTCCATGTTTGGGTGGCACAGATTCTTTCCCATGGGAATTTTTCTCTTCTTCTTCCTGTGTTTTATAAATAAAGATAAGGTTTAGATGTTATTGAAATGGTCTCTGGAAAACATGGGCAGTTCTAACCTGGCCAGTCGGCCTAGGGGGAGGTTTTGGATTGACCCAATCCGGACAACCTTTGAAAAGTCTATATAAGTTTTATAATTAAATAATAAATTCAGATCTATGCCACTTGACCGGGTGGATCTCTTCACTCGGCTAGTGGTTCAACAGCGACACCATGTCATGCTTTTTGCTAATTTCATGTAGTCTAAACTTGAGGGTTCCTGTTTACTCTGAAAAAATGAAAGCTTTTCTGCACTTTTTCTTTGTTTTGTGGTTTAACTGTTTACTGCACTAGGCAATGGAATCAAAGAATGCAGAGGGGATCTTTGATGCTAGTGTGCACTTGAAAGCTCAGGTTGACCAGCTTACAGGACGAAATGAGGAATTGAGACAGGAGCTAAAAGAGACTCAGAAGGAGGCAACAAGTTTGTCCAATCAGCTGGCAAGTGCCAATGAAAAGGTATATAATTTATTTTATACAATTCATTTTGCACTTCAAAAGTAGCTATTCTGATAATTTAGAACAATCCATACAATCTCTAAGACACTGAATTTAGCTTATGTGAACAGTATAATTGTACAAATCTTACTGAAATTTGTGTAGTGGACCTATTAATTCATCTATTTTAAGTTCAGCTCTTACTCTTATTAATGTTACTTTATCCTTGGAATATTCCATCATGTTAAACACCAAGCAGGCCTGTCTTCTGGGGAGAGCTTTGGGTGCCCAAAAATGTTCACAGATCTATTTCTTCAAAAAAACCAGGAGTATTGTCTTGCATTTTTTATTTACAAATTCGTAACAGAAATTAAGTGTTTGAAATGATGAATTGTTCTCTAAAGTCATACATCTTATTTTAAGTTGTACAATTTATTCTGTGGAATGCTTTTTCCAGGGAAGGAATGAGGAATGGAATATTATCTTACAAGAAGCCAAATTTAAATTTGTCTTTTATGACAGCTTTGGTAATGCAAAAAGATTTTCCAGAAATCTTCTCGAATAGTGTTTTACATACAGTTAGAGAACCAGGGAGCTTTTAAATTAAATAAAAAGCCAAAGATTTGTTTTGAAAAAAACTGGCAAATAACCACTGCAATAGTTCTTTCCAAAACTCAATCTTACTAAAGGAGTAGGAATGCACTGTTTTAAACAATTGGGAATAAAACTGTGTTGATATGTGTTGTTGCCCTGTTTGCTGGGGTAATTTGATAAATTTGGATGAATTTATTACGCATTTAATGATTTATGAAATCACAGCATTTTTAGAAGGTTATTTTAAGAAGTATTAGAATGTTTTAGAATATAAGTGAAATTTAATTAGGTTGTTAATAACAACTGATGTAGCAATATATTTTTCATCTCTTTTTTTCTCTAGTAGCAAGAGCTATTTCTTTATGGTTTTGTGTCCTTTCTTTAGATTGCACAAATGAAAAATGAAATTAGCTTACTACATCAGTCAGAAGGTGCCAATATTGTCTTCCAAACGGTGAATCTTCCAGAAGGAATGGCTCCTTCAAGTGTTAATGCAATTAATTGTCTGAACGAATATTTAATACATCTTACACAGGTAATCATATATGCCTTGAAATAGAGAGTATTTGTGACATGTATCTAATTCCTCCAAAATCCAGTAGTGTGCCATGTATGGACATGAGAGATCTCTCCAAAATTGTTTTGGTGTTCTAACATCTACTAAACTCTTTGGGCTATTCTGTAATTTAAAGCTGTAGGTATTTTGCTGTGCTGTAAGCCTAAAAGGTAATAGTTAATTAAATTTTGGACAGCAATTCAGATCTTTTTTGTTTTAAATCTGAATTTTGATGTAAATATTTGCCCACTCTTCCTTCTACTTCCACAGTTGCACTCTTTCTATGAGAAATTCTCTCTTACTGCTGTCTGGATTCCACACCTGAGTCTGCATATGCAAATCCTACTTGAACAGTTTTTCCCTATAGAGCCAAGGTCTCTATCAATTTACTATATGAATTTTCATTCCATTATTTTTCAAAAATACATCAACAATTGTAAATAGAGGCATGAATACATTGAAACAGATTCCAGTGATTCCCATGGGAAGCATAGCAAACAGGCATATAGTAATGAAGAACTGTCTATTTCAGAATCGGAGTAAAAAAAAGTTACCTTTTTATTTTTATTAAATGATCTTTTTCTGTCTTTGATAATTTTTTTATTTTTTCATTAGAGAATATTTTTTCAACTCTATATGCTTATGAAGTAGAAGAGTATTTGGGAACACGAGAAGAAAATGCCACTTCCCAGTTAGACATCAGTTAGTATTCTTTGTGGGCTAGCTACAGGTCATGGTGTTTTGAACTTTGAGGGCTGTAACCTGCAGTGCAATTGTGCTCTATTTCACACCTATTGATGTGAATGCTGGAGCTCATTGGACTTTTTTTGTCTGTTGCTTCTAAAGAAAATACATATTTCATATCCGTAGATCACACAGTTCATGACAGAAGCATCTATCATGAAACACAGAGGACTGCCATTTTGATTAAATTGCTAGTTTCATATTTAAAACTTATATTAATAACTTCTGTATTTTTATTTGGAAAATAATAATTAGGAACTGGAAAACAAAGAAAAGTTACTTAAACAATTAGAAGATGCAGTAGAGGACTACAAGCGAAAATTTGCAGTAATTCGTCATCAACAAGGCTTGCTGTATAAAGAATATCAAAGGTATTGCTTTCTTTTCTGAATTGTGAAAGTACAATTATCTAAATCTTTAATACTTGAAACAAGATTTGCTGCTGTGTTGAAGTAGTTCTTTCCTTAATGTCATAAGTGCTGCCACATTTGGATATGGACTCCATACATTTTCTTTTGTCCTGTGAAGATTCAGAAAACTCCTAAAAACCATTTTCTGCTGGACTCTTCTCATGTTGCCTATTTTGTCATGAGGATTTCATTGTGCTTTCTGCATCTGCTATCTTGCATTTTATTAGAACCTGGTAGGATGGACTCTTCAACCTCATTTCCTTTTGCTTTCAAGTATGGGTTCTAATAGGTTTTTGGGAGTGGACAGGAGGGGAGGAAAAAAACAAACTGCTGTCCAAATACAGTCAGAGGTATCTGAAAATTTCAGGTTGTCAGGATTTTGTGGTTGGTTTTCCTTCAGACTCTTAGTTCTTTTATATGCTTCAGTGAAATTCTATAAAATTATTCTTAGAGTCAAAAAAATAAAAAATATGTTTTCATCTGTTAGGAGGCTAGGGATGAATATGATGATTTGGATTTTTCCATCAACAAACTGTTAGTTGAATACTCTCTGTCTTTGAATTGGAATGAACAGTCATTCAGGTGGCTTCTGGAGTAAGGGATTAACCTTTCAGAAACCTTTGTTTGTTTTTTGAATCAGTTAAGGTTCCCAGACAATGTTATCTCTTTTTAGGGCATTGAAGATGGAGCTTTTTTTCTTGAAGGCTGTCATATACTGCCTCATTTACTACTAGGTGAGATATCTCCAATGACAGGGATAAGATGATGATTCAAGGCTCCCTCTCTAAATCTGGTTAGATTGAAGTTATGGGAGGAGATTCTTTGATTTGGTATCCCATTAAAAGTCACTTTCAAAGAATATTCTTTCATTCTCCTCTATTTTACTCCATTATGTAAGAAACTAAGATACCTTCTTTGAAGAGAAAATACCACTTCTAAAATACCCTTGATTAAGCATTTTTTAAACTATAAGCCTAAACTATGCCATATAGTCTATAGGAACTTCCTTATTAGACATGTATGAAAGGTCATAGTCCTTTTTTTTCCCAAATAAATAAATAAAAATGGATAGAGAAGAGTAGTTTGGGCCAAAGTGCAGCTGAACAAGCTGAATCTTTTTATGTTTTGGGTGTGTTTTTCACTGAAATAACAAAACAAGGGTGGGAAGTTATGTTCTTTATGCATCTGAAAGAAAAAGAAATGTAATAAAAGGAAAGATTTGCAGGGAAAAATGTAGGAAAGTAAGGCATATATATCTCTGCATTATAATGTACATTTGAAGAACAAATAAGACACTAAAGAATTATTTTCATCATTTAACCAAAACACAGGGTATTGTTTTTCAGTAATCCATCTACAATTTATCGTGTCCTTTTCAAATTGTGTTACTGCTCAAAGTAAGTACCTTGTGCAATATTTCAGAGTTGCTGTTGAAGTTAGTTTTAAAAATCATCATATCTTTCATCATAATAAAATTTCTTACTCTTTTAGTCAAAAGGAAAGCTGGCAGAAAGAATCAGAAGATATTAAAGAGGAAATGAAAAAACTGGAAGAGCAAAAAGAACAGGATGCCACAAAAATAAAGGCATATTCTGTAAGTAATTTTGTTGCTTTCATTTTTCAGAAAGATTTCAGGACATATAACAGAGGTTTTACTACACTGCTCTTGTTTGTTTGATGGGGAAAATGTGTACACACCCCTCTTGTGCGTGCTACAGGGTGCCGTGTCCGTGTGGGGGTGCTCCAGTGCTGGGGGTGCCCATTGGCCTTTTGCAGGCTGCTGATCTGTGCACTGGGGAGAAACCACCCCAGGAGGTCATATCCCACACCTGAGGTGTGGGTCCCTAATTGCGGCACTTAGTGCCTCCAGACTATCACTTTCTGGGGTCCGCAAAACTGCCCGGAATTCTGCAGTGCAATCTTTATCCAGCGCCTTGGTCAGATAAGCGTCTCAGCACTCGGAGAAGCGCTATCTCTTGTGCTTATCTATATACCTAGGTTTGCCTCTGCAGTGTGAGGCAGAGCACCCGATGTTAAATGAAGCAGGTAGAAGCAAAGAAGAGAGAACGGACTTCTGATAGCATTGCCCAGATGTTTATTGTTTCTTCAGGATACGGCTATCAGAGAGACCCTAAGGGGTTGGTTACACAGGGTTTTACAGGGAAAGGGAGGGGGTGGTCTTAAGATGAGGGTCCAGGTTTCTTATCAAATCACAGATTGACATGGGATGACAGTTTTTTAATGAGTTCTGGGCAAAGGTGAAACATACTTGCATTAACCTGTGAACGTTACAAAACAGCAGAAGTTTCTAGTAACTCTTGAATAGTAAAACAATGTGATGAATATTAAAATAACAGAGGTGGAACAAAATCTATGATTGGCAGGGTTAAAAGGTGGCAGAGAGGGAATTCCCCTCAAGCATGCTGCCTCCATCTTCCTCAGCTTCACTATCCTGGGAAGGAAAATCTGCCTAAGTTATTTCTCCAGCTTTCATAGAGGCAGCTGATTGGTCCACTGCCACACCAGACCATTATCTGGAGTGCTGAGGGGTGATGTCCTGCAGGGAGGAATCACTCACAAATGTGCAGAAGATGCAGGGACTGTGGAGAAACTTCTGAGGCTGAGATAGGTTATGAGTGCTGCATTGTAACCCTTTCTGTGCTGCTGTTAGAAGTTTTCACACTTTCTTTATACTAATTTTCGAGCTGACAACTTCTTTTTTTCAGGTTTCTAATTTTGTGGATACTGTTCAGTCTGGTTAATGGTGATCTTTCTCTTTAAGATTGTCAGTTTTGAGCAAGTGCCTTCTAAGGCAATCTTGGGTATTCTGTTCACACACGCTATATACACTCACACTGCTCTCTTTAACAGCAGTTGTTACTCAGGCTGTTTGACTGGGAGGAGGAGCATGCAAACAACCCCTTGGAAAACACATTAGTTTATACTAAAAATTAGGGTTATTACTTTAAATTGCATCTTATTATATATAACTGTTAATGTAAATGAATCAGTGTTTCAGAAAACCAGGAAACAAAATTCATCTTTCTATTTTGATTTACTTCACCACGTTTGAATTCAATATTACCTTAAGAAAACTGAAAAGTATTGGTAGTATTTAAAAGTTTCTGGAATTGATGCAGGTGTTTAATCACAGACATAGTGCAATTTTAGATGGCTATGGGTGTCTTTGGGCACCAAACATTGCAAAATTTAACCGAAGACATATCGGTCACATGTGTCCTTTTAGAGAAGCAGACATAGAGCAAGGGTATCACAAGAGTGCTGAAAGTAACTGTGGATGTTTGGACAGCAGAGTTCTAACAGCTCCAATTCCTCCTACCTGCCTCCTTGACCAGCTGATGTGTGTGACAGCCAAGCTAAAGCTCACATGGCTTCTGTGACCTGAGTGCCATAGTTTGCTCTCACCACTGCTGCCCCTCCTGGGATCTAGACGTGCATGCAAACACGTGTGTGCACACACACAGTGCCTCTATAGGAGAGATCCTGTGGTTACTTTACAAATATGGGTTTAGTCTTCAAGGTAGGACATTATTAGGGATTGTTTGGAACCACAGGACTTCTGTTTTGTTTGGAACATTGTTCCAATGCATTTTTTAATTCTCATTTAAACGGGAAGACTGATGACAGTGAGTGCAGAGAACCATTCTTGTTCTGAATTTTGAAAATATCAGCATTAATTAAAATTCCAGTTAGTCAGTCAGATGTACTTAGCTTCTGGTTTTGAAGATTCATCTTTTTCTTAGAATATTTTATGCATGCTTGATCATATGTTGAGTGTGTGTATATATTTTATTAGCAAAAAAGAAACTATTTCAGACAAATTAATGGAATTTTTCCACTTAGATTTAAAAATATACAAGAAAGCTTCTGTATGTAGTTGTGCTTTACCATATTTCTATACAAGGTTCCTGTTAAAAACACATTTTACAGAATTTACTCGATGCACTTCAGATGGATCCTGATGAAACAAAGAAAGTACTTGCAGAAAATAATAGAAAAATAACTGTTTTACGAGTTAATGAAAAATCACTAACAAGGCAGTGTACCACTTTACTTGAAATGGAGCGGCACCTCAGAAAAGAAAACGAGAAACTAAAGAGTGAAATAACACATACGGAGACTGCAGTTATGGGAAAAATTGGAAACTTGCAACGATTCAAGGTATAGTTTATAGTAGTAATAGCACACATTTTTATTTTTATAATTTTGAAATAAATACACTTTGTTTTTAAAAGGAGTTAGTAGTAGTTTCTTGAATGCTTTACCCAAGAGCTTGCTAATTGCTGTTATAAATCTTGTAGAAATATTCTTTGTATTTAAATAAGCATTGTGACCTGGAGAAGCTCAATAAGTGGGTCCATGGGAATCTTGTGTGGTCTAACAAGACCAAGTGCATAGGGCTGCACCTGAGCCAGGGCAACCCCTGGTACTAGTCCAGGCTGGGGGATGAGCAAATGGAGAACAGTCCTGGTGAGAAGGACTTGGGGGTGCAGGTGGGTGAGAGGCTGGACATGACCCAGCCATGTGCACTCACAGCCCAGAAACCCAAATGTGTCCTGGGCTGCATCCAAAGTAGTGTGGCTGCTATGAGAAAAGGCTGAGAGAATTGGGATTGTTCAGACTGGAAAAGAAGGGTTTGGGCTGACCTAATTCTGGTCTTCTGGTGTCTGAAGGGTGCCTACAAGAAATACCGAGAGAGATTTTTGGCAAGGGGATGTGGTGACAGGACAAGGGGGACTGACTTCAAACTGAGAAAGATTAGATATTAGGAAGAAATTCTTTGTTATGAGGGTGGTGGGGCACTGGCACAAGTTGCCCAGAGAAGTTGTGGATGCCCCATCCCTGGAAGTGTTCAAGGCCGGGTTGAATGGGACTCCGAACAACCTGGTCTGGTGGAAGGTGTCCCTACCCACGGCAGGGGGGTTTGGAACTAGGTGACCTTCAAGGTGCCCTTCCAACCTAAACCATTCTATAATTCTATGATCATCCCATGAAACAAAATCTTATCTTTTGGCCTTGCAGGTTGCTAGGGCCTGTATTAATTTCCTAAAATACTTTTTGACATTGCTTAGAGAGGCAAGTATTGATAAAATTACCCAGAGAGTTGGAATATCAGGGAATTTTTGCCAATGTTTATTGCAGGTGGTTTTTAAAGATAAATGGTAATTTAGAAAAATAAACCAATATCTAAAGCACTATATTAAGTCTTTTTATGTGGAGTAATTTTACATTTAAATTTAGCTGACGTTAGTGACCTATTGTGTTGATTCTTTTCATAGGAAATGGCTTGCTTTAAGATTGCAGCTCTGCAAAAAGTGCTGGATGGTAGTGTGCCATTGTCTGAGCTAGAAGTGGCCAATAAACAGTACAATGCATTAACTACTAAATACAGAGAGATGTTACAAAAAGATAATTTGCTTGTGCAACGGACAGCAAACATGGAACACATGGAGGTAATGCTTGTGTTACGTTTTAACCTTAAGGGAAAAGAAGTTGTTATATATTCATTCTGCTTTGCTTTTTTTTCTCACTTGATAGAACAACAGAACAGAAGTTCCAGCACTGAAATTCCTAGTTAGAACAGTTTTATAGTGGGTATGAGATGTTTGAGCCAGTGTGACTGTTGCTATTGAATTCTAATTTGCTTTCCTGGTGTTCTCCAGTGGATTAAGACACATACACAGAGTTCTAGATTTTATTTCAATGGGCAGACATAAAAACATTTTGTTTTGGTTCTTTGATTTTTTGTTTGTTTGCTCTTTAAGTTAAGCTTTGCATATGTTCCCTCAGAAATTATTCTTAGTTCATTGATTCCTAGAGCAAGGCTGGCAGAAGGAATATTTGCTGTCGTCTTCAGTTTTGGAGGTCATAAGGAAAATAGAATGAATGTAAACCCTTTCAAAGCTTTCTCTCAAAGAATGTGCTCTTATTAATTCCCAGCTTTCACAGGAATGAAATGTTTAGTTCCAAAAAGAGTAAAGCTTTGGAATTTTACTTCTGTAAAGGAACTGAAAAAACCCAAACATTGTTCATAGTGTGTTTGCAAAATATTGTAGAGAGTGCAAATATTTAACTCTGCCCATGAACTTTTATTCTGAAGTAGGAGTTTCTTCTCAAGAGCTGTGAAATTGGCTTCAGAGATTTGTTACTACCTCCCACTTTTCGTGAGTGGTAAAGAATGAATGATGTTTATGTCTATTTTATGAAATTTTGTGTGTATGAAAACTTACATTGCCTATTTCAGCAACTTCATAGATCTAGGGAACCATTTATTAGCTAAAAACGTGTTGAGAAAACTAAAAATGGAAGATTAATATGAAGTATTCAATTCATTTTATTGGTAAATGAGGAAATTCGTGTTTCTATTTGGAGGAGTGAAGGAACATTTACAAAAGTAACATTTGGCATCATATTAGATGCCTAAAAGAACTAAAAGAAATGTATGATCTGTCTCAAATAGGTATTTATGTGCAATATGAAGTACTCTGTGTGGGATGAGATATGCTGCAGAAGTACTTCTTTCCCACTGTTTATGAGATGCTTAGTGTGACAAACAAAGATTTTCTCATCGAATTTTAGATGCTGTAGGAATCACAGTCGCTGGTAATAAATATTCAGAGTATTACTAGCTGTGCCAGTGAGGTACAGAGGACAAAGATGAACATTTTTACACTTAGGAGGAAACATACACTCTTCTGTTGCCATATATATAGGTTTGGGTTGCACACAGGTAAAGTCTGTTAATCTTAGAGATTTCATAGATGTTAAACATGAAGTCTGCTACAATTAAATAGTTTGCTGTTATGTTGCAACTTTTCCGTCATACAGCATGAGAATGAATCCTTGAAAGCACAGATTAATTTATTGAATAAGGAACTGGAGATCACAAAAGAGAAACTTCATACTGTGGAACAGGCGTGGGAACAGATGACTAAACTGGGCAAGTATGAAAGTTATATTGAAACATTAAACACCCAGTGGTATATCCTGTACAAAAGTAATATTTGAAAATATTTTAAAATTGATGTGTCTTAAAATAAACAAAATAAAAAAAAAACAAAACTATTCTATGTCTTTCAGTAACGATCTTAATTTTTGTGCTTTTTTTTTGTGTGTGTGTTTCATCTGACTAAAAGTAAGTTTGGTGTTTTTCTCTGGAAATTCTTCCACTTTGATTTTCTTGGGTTGCTGGGTCAAGGGTTTAAAAGCATTTAGTGCAACATCATCTGAATTTTTTTTTTTTTAATATGTTCTAGTTTGAGTGTTAGTCATAGTGCTTCAGAGGTTGTCAAGAAAGTGGTTTCTTTTTGCTGGTTTCATGCCTTGTAATAAAGTATTCTTTTTTAATAGCTGGGGTTTCTTTGTATAGCTTACATTCCCATTATTCAGGAAGAACTCATTTGCCTCTGTTGCTTTTACAGATTTTAAATTAAATTTCCTGAAGATTTGCCAGGATAAAGTGAAAGGCTACACTGAAAATAGTTATCAGTCTCAATAAACGTGATTGCAGATATATGCATTCATAATCGATAGTAATATCTTTTTCAAATTACATACTTTTCAAACATGTAATAAGACGAGATAACCATGCCTCCAGTTTAAAAAAAAAATGCAGATGTTATGATAAAGTTTATTTGACACAGATAAAGCAAAACTCATGTTCAGTTTCATGGCGGAAATAATTTTCATAGTCGAATCAGCTTGTGTATTTCCTAATTTAAGTAGTTTGTCTTGTAGGGGATGACAGGACCATGGATAAAGCCACAAAAGCAATAACCAACAGTGAGATTTTGTCCATTTCTAAGAAAATCACAATGTTGGAAATGAAGGAGCTAAATGAAAGACAAAGAGCAGAACATGCACAACGAATGTATGAACATTTAAGGAGTACTGTAAAGCAAATAGAAGAACGGAATTTTGAATTGGAAACAAAATTTGCTGAGGTAAATCTGCTGAGATTTAACAACCTAATTTGATACATATTAAAAGCATATTTTTGAGCTTTTCAAAAATTATTAATTTGTCAGTAGTTATTTTAAAAGTTAGTTAATAGCTGTAAAAAACATGATGAGCATCTTGACAGATAGTCTCCTAGTTTGGTTAGCAGACTGCAAGAAAAAGGTCTGTTCAAAAAAGGTTAGAACTTTACATCCCTTGGGCAAGTGAGAGTGTCGTGATTTTGTTACAGACTGGCTATGTCCTATGTGCCACATATTGTCTCCAGTACATGAATAGAAGTCATGTGCCATTGAAGCTGATGAACCTTAGTGTTCCTGTCCTATCAGTCTTAATCTTGTTAAGTTTTTTTGTCCACAATATTAATATTTGAATTTTTTATGTGAATTTATTTTTTTATTAAAGGGAGACTTTATTATAGTTTCTAGAATAAATTTATCTATGGGAATTGTACAGATTTATTCCTGTGCCGTTATTGGTCTATAAGCAGAAGAGAAGAAAAAGAATAATTGATAGGAATGTTCATAGATTGTTTTCATTTCAACTCCTTGTCCTTTGCTAGAGTGTAGCCTAACTATTTTAGATTGCTGTTTTGTGACTTCCTGTTTCACTGTTGTTTTAGTAATGTTTGTTGCATTGTTTTGATTTGATTTAATCTGGAAGATGGAGTAACCGGAAGTATATAAAGCTTTTCAGCAGCAGTATTGTTAAAGCCTTTTCTGATAGGATGACTTCTTGTTTTGCTTTAAGAAATGCTTTAGGTGATGTGCGCTAGTGTCACATTTTTCATATTCTCTTTTGCATATATTATTTGTCTTATGATACTTTTAGGTCTGATGGTCTTGTTCATCCTGACTTGATGAACTCCTAATGCCATAACCTTTTCTTACTACTACCTCTGTATCCCTTTTTGTCTCATTTCTGTAGTTCCGGGACATAGATTTTCTGTTTCATATACTCCTGTTGGCAGTACCTCCTCATCTGGTATAATTGCTTTTTTAGTTTCAGAAAGAGATAACAAGATTGTGTAGATGTAATTAATGAAGTTTGTAATTGATTCCAGTTTAAGAACTGATAACTAGAAGTCTACTATACATCTTTTTAAGTCATAAATCAACTTCAGCATTCTACTTTTAGTTTTCCAGATATGTGAGGATACCTTGCACTTCTTTTTGTTTGTTTAGGAAATCTGATATTTTATTAAGAGGAAGTGGTATCAGAATAATGGGCCACAACTGTATGTACTAATTAAGTCCTGGGGCTTCTCTGTGTTGTCTAAAGGTTTTCAGATTATGTATTTTAATGTTCTTTGGATTGTATTCAAATATTGGTTACTCAGTATTTGATAAGCAACTTGAAAAATCAGGCTGCTTGAAAGAATATCACTTAATTAAAAAAGATTTTTTTAGAACAAAAGAACATTATTATTGTCAGTTTTGGCATTTATAACCTCTATTTGAGTTACCAATGCTGATATAATAGGCAGTATATAAATAATTAAGACTGTTCATTTCCTAAAGTGTTTGCAGTCTTTTTTAAAATTTATTTTCATTTTTCCTTTTAGTTTAGGAGCAAGTTATTGCACTGATGGTTTTAAGAAAATTCACTAATAAAAGTTGTGTTATTTTAGAATCCTTTTCTCTGCCAAATTGTGTATCCATTCCTATGTGCATGCAACCCTGCAAACAAAAAGATGTTTAAGCAGACAGTAAGGGAAGCTGGTTTTCTAACACAACCTCATCATAGCTGAACTGTGTATTGTAATGACTGAAAAAGAAAAAATACTTTTGGCACTGCTATTTCATTGCAGACTTTGAGCAGCTATGTGCTTAGGATACCATTTTGTTTGTATGTTTCTGGTTTTGATTTTTTTTAAGCTCACCAAAATCAATCTTGAGGCACAGAAAGTGGAACAGGAATTAAGAGATGAACTGTCAAAGAGTGTAAGTAAGGCAGTAAGTGATGCAGACAGACGACGAATTATGGACCTTGAGAAGCGTGAGATAGAGCTCAAGACTGAAGTATCAAAGTAAGTGTTGAAGTAAAAAATTCTGAATGCAGTATGTTTGGAAATGTGTGAAAATCTAGGCATATTAGTCTTATGTAATACACTACTTATGTATCACTAACATCCAATTTTCAGTGCCTGTTTTTCTGAGCATTAATATATGCCAAATTTGGCATTGAAAATGAAGCATTTAATTCCTGACTATAAAGAATGCAATTTGTTTGATTTTAATTTGAACAAGGAACTAAATGCTGGGCTGGATAGATAAGGTAAGTGTGCAATTAGATCCTTACAGTAATATTTTTACACTAATTAAGGTTGATTTTGTTTCTGTGCCACAGCCCCCCTTATATACATGAAGATCTCATAAAACTAATTGGAAAGCAGTTCTTACTTGGAAAGACTTATATCTCAAAGATTAAGCTACGGTAGGAGGGAGGTTTTCAATTTACTTAAAAGAGATTAACTTTGCATAAATTAAAAACCAGAACTTTTTAGCTATCTTGATATGGACATTTGTCTTTGAGTAATTAATATATTCCTAAACTAGCCAAGTCCGTAGGGGTACTTGCAGTGATTTTTGACACTGCAAAGAAGTGATTGAACTTGGGGAAGCAGAGAAGGGAATTGAAAATGAAACGTTTTCAACATTTAGAAAACGTTGAGTGTTTATATCCTGAAGTGAGAGAGAAATAGAAGACAGAAATGCTTAGTTCAGGTAAAAAACCCATGACATTGTTTTCCTGGAGTAGGTTACTCCTGGGAAACTTCTGTATAATGTGTAGGAAGAGGTCCTGTGAAAAATTGAAAGGCAATACAGAGGAAGAGTTTTCTTAACCAAAAGTCTACATAGGAGAGAAGAATATGCTGAAAAAAATGGAGTTCAAATGTTTTGATAGGCGGAAACATTCCAAGTATCTTTTCGTATCATCTTCTATGTGGAAAACCTTAATACGTTATTCAGTGGTTTCAAGTGACGCAAAACTCTTGTTTTCCCTGGAAGGTTAAGAGAACTGTCTGATGTAGCAAAAACACAAGTTGAAGCTCTGGAGGCACGCCAGCAATACAGGGATAAAGAAGTGGAATCTCTTAGAATGCAAATTTTAGATTACCAGGTAAAATTCTGCCTTTATTAAAACTGAAGTTTGAATTTTTTTTCCCTGGAGTGGGAAGAAATGAAGTAATTTTGCAGTGAATTAGAAAACTACAGAAGTATTTCAGAAGGATCTTAGCAAGCTGGTCCTTGCAGTGCCCATACCCTTGCAAAAGTTCTATATTACATTAATTATTCCTTTCCCCATTTATTCAATTTCTAGCTGTGCAGCCATTACAGATCCTGACCATTTTCTATGTTGTTACGTAATATACATTCCCCTATCATTAATAGCTCATGGTCAAGGAAAAAATCATGGTCAGGAAAGTTTGATCATTTTATACAAGGCAAGAAATTACTTGTAAATATTGAAGATTCGCAATAGGTTTACTATTTTGTTTTGTTATTAGCTAAAACAATTTACTGGTATTTGGTTTCATGTTTTAGAGGGTTTGAGTCCTTAAATCCAACACTTGTGTCAGCTTTTACATTCCCATATTTTCTAAGTTTAGGAATACATTTCTTCCTCAGTTTCTGGTATTTTGGAAAGAGACCATTTTTAAGATCAGTATCTGAAAAGGTGTACTTCTAAAATGTAGCTGTAGAAACAATAGTGAAAAAATTAAAAGCCTGTTAGAGGCTAATTCTTGCACTTCTCCATGGAATAAAATACATGCAACATATAATATATAAAATAAAAAACAGCTTGTTTATATTTACATATAAACTGTGTTGACATATTAAAAAGGAAAAATAAATTTTTCTATCAATTTTGTTCTTAGGCACAGTCAGATGAAAAAGCCATTATTGCAAAACTGCATCAGGATATCATAGCCCTTCAAGGTAGTGAATCTGCTGCTGTAGGCAAATTGGAGATGTTTAAACTGAAACTGCAGAAGATGGAGATCCATAACCTACGTTTAGAGCAGAAGCTTGGTGAGAGAGACCAAGCCTTGTATTTTGCCCGACTTGAAGGAAGAAATAGAGCCAAACACCTACAGCAGACAATTCAGTCTTTGCGGCGACAGTTCAGTGGTGCTCTGCCTTTAGCACAGCAAGAGAAATTCTCTAAAACAATGATTCAGCTCCAGAATGACAAACTAAAGATCCTAGAGGAAGTTCAGCATGCCCAGCAGGAGCGTCGAAATGCAGAGAACAGAGCGTTAGAGCTGGAGTTGAAACTGAAAAGTTTAGAAGAATTAGTAAGTGCATTGAAGGATGCAAGAGGAGCTCAAAAGGTTTGTGATTTTACAGCTTTTAATAGCTTTGCTTATCTGTTCTGTATCTAAATTATGTTTAAGTTAAGTTTGTTCTCTAAATATATGTTTTAATGTAAAACTTACTGATTTCAAAATATACTGTTAGAATATCACAGCTATCATATTTTGTTTTGTGTAAATGTCGGTGCAATTATATTTAGTAATTATCTTTCTGCCCAATTAAATCACATGGGAACTAGAGGCTAATTATAAATGCAGTTATCTTAAATTTAATTAAATAATGAATTAAATTAAATAAAGAGTAGCATTCTGAAGTTCTGTTCCATGAGATCACAGTGAAATCTTCACTCCAGCTCCATGTCTTTTTAAATAAATCCAGGTGCAATAATTTAGGCAGTATGGTTAGAAATGTTACTATGCTCATGTAATTCTGCTTAAGCATATTTTGCAACTGTAAGCAGTGTTGCCCTGAAATCTTAAGAAGGCTTTCTCACTTCTCTTCAAGATCACTATATGTTATATAATATGATTGTATCTGTTATGACTAAAGATGTCTACATGTAAGCGACCAATGGTTGTAAAGCTCTAGGCATGTTTTAGTTTTAAGTAAGTTTTCAAGTATTTTTCTAGAATATTTTGACATAATTATAGCTGTTATTCTTAGTACATGTGCATTTTTTTTAATACATATAGTTTTTAATGGTTTTGAATTCTCTTGCTCTTTTAGAAAAGACAAACCAAACTTTTTCCATACTTTTTTTGTTCAGTCTGGACATAAGATGTAACTTGTAATTTGAAAATTGTTTGCAATGCACTTTTGGCAGTGTAAGGGAAACCTCTTGCCTCTCCAGTTGTCTGCTGCACTTTCCAGTCATTCCCCTTGCAGTTTCATACTCTTGTCATGCTTCCTCACTCAAGAAAAGTGAAGAAGCTTAAGAAGGCAAATACTTGTCTTCCAGTTCATTTGAGAAGTTCTATCCTGCCTTAAAGCCAAAGAGTGAGGCTGCATCTAGTTGGCCTGTGGTAAATTATAGTATATTGCATGTTATTCATTGCAAGGTGATTGAATGGCACATGAAAATGGAGGAACTCCATCTGCAGGAACTGAAACTCAGTCGAGAATTAGTCAAACAAAAGGAAGAGGTGAAGTATTTGCACAATATAATTTCTGAGTATGAAGGTACAATCAGTAACCTGGAAGAAGAAATTGTACAGCAGAACAAGGTATGCATTTCTG